>JACCIC010000020.1:1860000-1920000 GCA_018907035.1 Sycobia sp. Sy_11
CATTGCAAAAAGTGTTAGAATAATTTGTGCAGAAATATACTCGTCATATCCCTAGTTCGGGCTAGATTCTAGTCAGTATTGTTGATTTAACTAGAAGAATCTAAACTTTATTATAATATATAACTTTATTTAATTAGTGGAATACAACTGTGATCAATGCACTGATAAATCAAATAATAAATTACATGTGAAAATACAATATAATATTAAGTACAAATGTAGCACTGTATATTGGCCGCACTCAACTGCTGTCACTCTCGGGAATAACGGTGGCCGGATCGGTCTGTCCCTTTTGTATCCTCGGCATTTCTGCAGTTTGAACTCAGGTCGGTTCAGGAACAGTGCGAGTATAGACTTGCACTGATCCACATTAGCGTTCTCACTTAAGTTTGTATGGTGCATATATTCGTTGCATACCAAAAAGTATTACTGATGATTTCCTCATGTAGGTAAATCTCGCTAGATCCGAGTTAGATTTCCCTACGATCATCTAATAATCATCTTATATTAATTATTAATTTTTCGACTTTATTTAGATTTCCTTATCTTTTATTGATGTTAGAAAGAAATACGTGTTTTCTGTAGTCAACATTTTACAAGTAGAAAACTTAAGGAAATGATTAGGATTTCTATCTTGGTTTTAGTCTGATTTCCTTAAGTTCTCCCTATTCTGAAAAGAATGGCGTTTTTCTAGGCGGAATCTGCCAAGTAGGAGAATCAAGGAAATGGTTAGACTTTCTATTTTGATTCTAATTAGATTTCCTCAACTTTTTCTAATATTGGAATGAACAACGTCTTTTCTAATCAAGACCTTATGAGTACGAAAATGAGATATTATATATATATATATAATGAATGAATGAATGTGTGTGTGTGTGTATGTGTGTGTGTGTGTGTGTGTGTGTGTGTGTGTGTGTGTGTGTGTGTGTGTGTGTGTGTGTGTGTGTCGAGGGATATGTCGAGTATATTTCTGCACGGGTAACTCTCCTGTTTTGCGACACACATATACACACATGCGCGCGCGCACACACATAATCTGGCGGGCCGTCGCATCGGTGCCACTATGGACAGCTATGGAGAAAGCGCCCCGGCCCTATCTAGATGAGATCTTGTTTTCTGTGAAGGACCTTCGCGGTGAATCCGCAATTCGTTGTTCCTCGTACTTTTCTGAACATCACTGACAGAATTATACGGCGACCGGCATCTTTTCATCCTTTTTCTTTGTGTCTCGAAGATGTATATAATACACACGCACATACACACACACACACACACACACACACACACACACACACAGAGAGAGAGAGAGAGAGAGAAAGAGAAAGAGGGGGTGTATACACACAGAGGCATAACATATAAACATAGAAAGAAAGGTGGAGAGTCAGTAAACAACTGACAATCCTTTATCCTATTTGCCATTAAAGAGGAAATAGTACCGAAGTGTGCCCGGAAGGCTTGATTGTCGCGATCATATTCTAAAAGCAATTTATTGTTTTTTGCTGGAAATTTTTTCCAGATCTTTGTAATGCCTTAGGCGAATACCTATCCGAGCATTCCGTTAAGTTCCTTAAACGATTTCTTAATAGAGAATAAAGATTTAAATTCAAATGACAATCAATATTGCTATACATATAAAGCGTAATCAAACGTTCTGTACCATAATGAAACGTAAGATTTGTAAAATAAGAATTTTAAGTTCCATACTTAGTATAGTAATCAATAAATATTGATTTATCTATAAATTTTTGTAATTTTATGCAAGACCGAATTAGTTCTTTTTGTGGTCTCAGACATGTTTTTTCTACCAGGTTCAACTTTTAGAAAAAATCATTAACTTTTTAATTATACTTTTGCTAGAGAGTTGTGTAACAGGAAAAGATGTGACAAAGATTTACTTTTAAGTAAACATTATTGCTGGTTTGTTATCAAAAGCAAGCGGATAACGAATTGTTGAAATCTTAAAACAGTGTTAAATCAAAATATTTGTAATGATGTTGAATGCAACATTATATTTTGTATTTTTATTTTTGTTACTCGCGCGTCTTCTTTTTTTTCAATTACTTCTATATAGTATATAGCTCATTTGTCTTCTGCACATTTTGTCTTCCTCCAACTTCTTACCCTTCCTTTATTTTAGAGACTAAAATATTAAACTCTATAATTATGAAATAATTTATAATTCTGAAAAAAACAAAGATGCAAAAAAGGAAGTTTAATTCATGAGATGAAAATGTACGTAAATAAAATACATGAATGAAAGAACAAAAGAAATTATCATAAGTGCAATTAGAAAAGTATGTATCGCAAAGGATAGTGATAGGAATAATAAAAATACCTGAACACCTAAAAAATAAAGGATATGGGCAAGAATTAATTTTCCTTTATTTAATGGGCGATATAGGTCGAAGAAGTGTACTAATATCGAAAGTGTGAAAAAATCGTAAAGAAATGCGCCAAGAGCTACAAGATACAGTATATAATGTAGCTGAAACGAATTGAAACAAAATTATTTGTGCGCAAATATAAAGAGGGTACCGATTCGATTTTAGTATCTTAACTTTGCATTGATGCATAAAAAAGTACGTAAAATTCACCATGTTCTGTAAAAAGACAGTAATAATGAGAGTTCAAAAGCAATGCTAATATTTGTTATTTCATATCTTTTTACTATTTTATACTATATGATATAAATATTATTTACATTCATTTCAAAGTTTGATTCTGATAGGTTCGAACCGTGCTTGTGAAAAAATCAAGCTCTAGACATATGTCTCTTGTGTCTCATATAATTTCAAGTTTATTAAAATACTTGATACATATTCACGTTTACAAAAAAAGAAACAAAACTTGTACAAACCTACTGGCCGTAAAATAGTAAATTTTAAATAGAAGGAAGGGGTTGTAAATTGTAAGAATTCCGAGAAAACGTTACTCAAGCAACGGGGTTAAAGCATGAAAGTGGCATAATGTTAAAACAAGGGATCGTATAAGACGGTCGCCTCAAAGACTAGGTGTATATATATATATATATATATATATATATATATATATATATATATATCAGAGGGCCCCAAGGCAATTTGTACCTGAGAGAAAACGAAGCTTTTTAGGGGTAAAATAGCAGTTGAAAGTTGAGAGGATGAGAGCGAGAGAAACGAAGAGGACAGGGGCCGCTGTAATCTGAAAAACATTATTGGGAGACGAAAGCAGAAGCGCGCCCGCGCGCTCTTCGTACGGATCTCCTAATTAGGACGACAGAGACATCAATGGCGGTGTGGCGCGCCTGACTGAGGACGCCGCCTATATTAGTAAAGCGAGCGAGAACCTCTCCAGCCCGAGTGTAAATTTGGGATTTTTAGTGTCATTCCGGTCTTTTTAGTTTCACCTCCCTCCCTTACCCCCCTCTTGTCGCTCTCGTATCCTCCGCCAATAAGCGCCGCGCTTATCCATAAGCTGCTCTGTTTATGGGGTTGTGTAACCGCCCCCGTAAAACATAATACGTTTTAATAAAGGGTGTCCCAGGGTGGAGGGGGTCTGCCAGTGTCTGCCTTCCGCTTTCGACTCGCCCAGGTTATGTGCGCGAGGCCGGGCGGTTATTGTCTTGTAAACGAAGTGCGACGCGCTCTCTTTGTACCTCAATTTTCAGGATTCTCTCCCCTCTATGTGCCCTTTCTTTTTTCTCTCTTCCCTAGAACGAGGGCGCGAAACCGAGAGTGAGAATGAAATAGAGAGTGGAATTTTGTGATGCTCTTTTTTTCATTCATCATATATAACCGTGAGCTCTGAAAAGCCTTGACAGACGTTGGTAAATATAACCTAAAACGTGACTAGTATAGGACTGTCAGAGCAAGGGGAGGGGAGGAGATAAAAAGTTTTAGGTCGAACTCTGCGAAACAGCTCCCAATAAAATTTACTCACTTTTTCTTGAATTCACTAAATTGAATTTTTTCGTATTTATTTATTTATTTATTTATATACAATTCTAATATTGTATACGAACTTTTTTCGACAAATGATTTAATGCCATAGATTGGAACGTTAATTTTTAGCGAAAAGATGTAAAAGATTATGTTCCTCTTCATTTTTCTAATACAAAAATTTTTATGTAAAATGTAAAAATGTACAGTTGCAGAAATATACTCATCATAACCCTAGTTCCGGTTGGATCCTAGTCAGTATTACTCATGATTTCTTCATTTAGGTAATACTCGGCAGATCCGAGTTAGATTTTCCCACGATCATCTAATAATCGTCTTATATTAATTATTGCTTTCTCGACTTTATTTAGATTTCCTTATCTTTTATTGATCTTAGAAAGAAATACGTGTTTTGTATAGTCAAAATTTTACAAGTAGAAAACTTAAGGAAATCATTAGGATTTCTATCTTGGTTTTAGTCTGATTTCCTTAAGTTCTTTCTATTTAGAAAAGAATGGCGTTTTTCTAGGCGGAATCTAACAAGTAGGAGAATCAAGGAAATGATTAGACTTTCTATTTTGATTCTAATTAGATTTCCTCAACTTTTTCTAATATTGGAAAAACGATGTCTTTCTAGTCATGTAATTATAAATGAATGCGTGTGCGCGCATACACACACATGTAAGGCCGCAGATCTTTCCAAGATGGGAAAGAGTATCAAAAATAGATTTACTATATAGGTTTTATATTGTGTTTATAAAATTATTATATGATCTTAAGTGATGTACGGTCATATAATAAGTATCCTAATCCAAGTATCCTAGTATCCTAATCGCATATTGCATTTCAGCATAGTGAATAACGCGTTAGCTTGCGAATCGTAGGGTCGTGGGTTCGATACTCAGCAGACGTCGGAATTTTTTGCATCGAAATAAAATAATTCATACGTTCAACGGAAGTGTTTAATATTAAAATTTACAATAGTAAAAATTTAGTGTAAAAAATATATTAATAATTATTAATTGTTAATTGTAAATCGTAATACGTAATAATGCATACAGAATATAATGTATAAATTCTAATTAAGTGGTATGCGTAATCTAAATATGTAAATCTAATTTTTTATTTTAAATAAATAAATATCAAAATAGTCAAAAAATTATTCACTTGATCAAGGAAACAAAATTAGAATAATACATATCGTCTTTATTTCTAGATTTTCTGACTAGATTCTGTCTAGTTTCTAACTTGGTAGACCTACCAAAATCTAAGCTCGTTCCCTATATAAAATGCTATTAAAAGTGGATCAAATCGGAACTAGGATCAGACTAGATTTCCCTACTTGATCTGAATATTTAATAAGGAAAATTAACCCGATACTAGTTAGATTCGAGAATGAATTTCTAATTGAAAATCACTACGCGCGGAGAAGAAGAGACGCGTCTTACAATATGGAAATTGGAAAAAATGACCTCTTGCCGAAGGTATTGTCCCTTGTGTATAATACTGTCATTGCTGTCACGCCGCATCGACGTCTATCAGAAAAAAAGAAGAGAATACGACGAAATCAAGCGAGAAACTTGTTCGAATCCATTGACACGCGTAAACGTTAACCTGCCGAATTAATTACAAACTGACTGAATATATTCGTTGTTAGACTCTTCCTGTGTCTCCTCCTCCTTTCTCTTTCTGTCTCCCCAGCTATCTCTCTCTCTCTCTCTCTCTCTCTCTCTCTCTCTCTCTCTCTCTCTCTCTCTCTCTCCCTCGTTCTCTCTTTTTCTTTCTTTCTCTTTCCTTGAAAAAGGCCAAAAGGCGGCTCGCACTTGAGCGCCGCTCGACAGACGCTACTGATACCCTTGTAATTAAAAATATATATGCGCATGCGTATAAATATCTATATTTAGAAACAGCCATCTGTGTTATTCCAATATTGTCCACGTTTTCTCTCTCTCTCTCTCTCTCTCTCTCTCTCTCTCTCTCTCTCTCTATATATATATATATATATATATATATATATATATATATATATAACGCCACTTATACACTATGCGTTCACTCCTATTATTTATTGTATAAAAGCGAAACGACGATGTGCTTGAGTTGTTTTGGATATTTTCCCCTTTGTCCGAAACACTTGGACGCAGTACAAGCAAATGTTCTCCTGGCTACGTGAAAAGCATTTTTTTGCATTGTCCAGCGTACGTGAATTAAATGTTAATACCATTTCACTAAATTTCTACGAAAAAATGTGTCGGAGAATTTTAAAAATGCGCGAAGAATTTTATTTTGATCGCGTCATATTAAATTTTAAAAGTTATCTTGTATATCATGAATATATTTATATAACATATGTGAGAGTATTTGAAAGAGTATAATAAAGTAATTATGTAGAAGCGCCCGCATGACGTTGAAAAAGTTTTATTTCTAAAAAGTAAAAAACGGTCATGATACATACATCTGTGTCGGAAATAATATAATCTATCGTTTATTGTCTTTCACATAGATATGTACATCAGAGATCAAAGTACATAATATTAAGTATCAGTATTATCTTCGTGCATATAAACTGCACCAAACAAATTTAACGAGGTGCGGTGTAATATAAAAGGAAACACGTGTAATTCGACGTATTTAGGAGATGAACAACAACTTATCGTACAAGAACGCGATCTTAAATACGCGATTAACGAGTATTTGAACATTATATAATATTTTTTTGGCGACCTAAGCTATAGAGATCGCTTTATGTGCTTCCAGTCTCCTTCCCAACTCATTTCGAGAAAACATTCGTCAAATATACCTTGCTAATATATATCCCTGGATGCCCCGACGGCGGTTATTTATACACACAGGCACAGATATATAGAGCAAATAAAAGTCGGTAAACGTAAAACTATTATTACCTTACGGCCGTTTCGAAGCTCCTCCAGATAGCATGAACACACGCCCGCCTACATACACGTCGCTCGCCCCGTAAGCTTTATTGCAGAACTCAAATTTGGCTACACACACGCGCGCGCGCGCATACAAAGTATATTGGCATTATCCTAGGCTTTGGTAGATTGTGCGCCCGCACCTGCGCCTACTGTTTATAGGGCCAACTTTCACCTTGTTATGGGCGCGAGTGCAGCGCTAGTTATATATGCAGCGAAGTGCCTTCGTCTACCGAATATATGCATCCGAGTATTACAAATACATTGACGCCCCTTCGCGATAGGTAAATAGATGCGATTTATTTCCCGCGTGCACTTGCGTTTGCATATCGGTTCCACTCTTTTTTGTTTTTCAATTAATTTTCATCGTCATCATCATCATCATCATCCTTATCATTGCTATTGTTATTATTATTATCATTGTTCCTGTCGTCGTCGTTGTTGTTGTTGTTATTGTTATTGTTATTGTTATTATTATTGTTGTTGTTGTTATTGTTGTTGTTGTTGTTAATTATCATTATTAATTATTATTATTATTATTAAATAATCGAATTGAAGTTGTATTTTAACGAGGCAATTTGTCAAACCGATGATCAAAATCAAGTTCGTTGGTCCGAACTGTTACTACCGATCCTCTCACCCGACCTATCGCGAGTATATCGGAGCGAGCCGGAGCGAGCCGGAGCGAGCGATTAGTTAGTTAATAAAAAGGCATATCCGTGCACTCTGGCGAGAAAAAAGCCAAATGAATTTTGTGAGTATATACATACAGATTCATTTGATGGTCGGAAGTTTTCAGCACGAATGCGAAGCTCATGAATATGATGAATATTTATCTCTTTATCGTTGACTACTTTTCAAGCACACCTGTTCACTGTCGAAAATTTTGGTTATATTACTATTTTATGAATTTCGTTACAAATTAGGTTTATCGGTAATATGATATAGAGCCTTTATTGAAAACTTTGATGTTCCACTGGACCAGAACAGGATCATTCGCTCCTGAAATCTTTAGTTCTATATGGTTTAGTGTTATACACTTGAAATAATCCATAGCATTGCCATATTATACTAACTTGTACTATACGCGCATACGCGCATTGTACAATTCTCAGATATGTAATTATGCTTTGCTTTAGTACTATTTTACAAGTGGTTTTTGACGAAAGAATGACCGAGTGTCGACGTTAAGTTTTCCCTCCCGAGGACTCCCTTGCCCAACTACATAATCTATTTGGTGTAATCGATGTATGTATGCATGAATATATATATATATATATACCAATACAAAAGGACGCGAATGGAATTGCTCGATCGAGAAGCGAATCTCACAACTCGAACGCACAATCTCCCGGCGCACATTTATATGCATTTACAGGGCCATAACAAACACGCGAGCGCGCCGTTCCATTTCTATACGAGCATCTTTACCACTACTACGAACATCAGTAACCGACACCATCTCACGCTCGTTGCGGTCATTAATTTCCTAATCAGACATTTTTGGTCGACAACCCACCGAGTGATTGGTCCGCTCTCTGTCGTCGCAGCTGGCGCATGAAGAGAGGGATAGAGAAAGAGAGAGCTTTACATAGCAATATCTACTACACAATGGCCAATGGAGTAAAGGAGAGCGAACGCGCAAAAGAGAAAGAGATAAAGAACTGCACGCGGTATGTCATATAAAAAAGGCGCGACAGAGAGATAGAGGGGAGAAAAAGTGAAATAAATAACAGGAGTGGCGAGGAAGACGGGGAGAGCACGTATAAGGAGTTTCTAAAATCTAAAACCAGCCATAGCAGAAACTGCGAGCACTTTTGACGACCACTCTGACTTTCAATTTAAACTATGTACCTACTCACACACACACACACACACACACACACACACACACACACACACACACACACACACACACACACACACACACACACACACACACACACACACACACACACACACACACACACATACATATACGTAACCCGTGGTAGGCGGCAATCGAGGTACAGAGATACATCGAAGATATAGGCAGCATAAAGCGCGGCCATGGCAAGACGCAACGCGTTTCGCATGCGTGTCGAGGTATCGCTCGGATAGTCACACGCATCACGCACGGGGCTGATAATGACACACAACGAGGGGGTCCTTGTGCTCTCTGTCTGTCTCTCTCTCTCTCTCTCTCTCTCTCTCTCTCTCTCTCTCTCGCTCTCTCTTTCTAAACCGTTCCTCCTTGCAAATCACGTGGGCTTTTATATATATTTGCGTTCTCGCTACGCCGCCTTCTTTTTCTCGTGGAGAAGAGACTACGCATCGGTCGCAGAAAAAGTGCGTGATCGTCGACCATTTGTTATACACACAGGTCAGAGAAGGGGGCTAATGCCGCTACTGCTATTGTACGAGTACATATGGGCGATCGTTGAGTCTACACGAGATAGACATATATATGATAGATATTCCATTAACGGAAAACGCGAAAACATTGTACGATGGATCGTCGAGCGTTTCCGTGTGCTGTACTCTTTGTACAATAAGCATCTCATCGCGGTACCCAGAAGGGATGATTTTCGCGGTTATAGTCATCCCCTCCTTTCTCAGCTCAGCTCACCCGTTTCTCTCGCTTTCTTTTTCTCACTTTTTCATATATATATTATCTCATAGTAATTTATAAAGACAAAACGTATTTTTGTTTGTACACGTTAAACATAAAACTACAGATCCGATTGCTCGATTATATATTATCTTCAAAAGGACATGGGCTATGTTTTTTATTGAAAATCCTTTTACTTTCATCAATAAATTAAGATTACGGTTGCGTTGATTTGTGAAGTTGATAAAAAGTGTATTTAGTCGGTATTATTCTTTCTTTCTTCAAGTTAATAAAGGTGTGTGTGTGTGTGTGTGTGCGCGCGTATGTCGATGTATACATTCTCTAGAAATTATAACTTGTCTTACATATCAGAATCGAGCTGGACATTCTTATAAGTCACACACACACAAACACACACACACACACGCGCGCGTGCGTTGGAATCTACTAGAATTTCGGTGCTGAACCGAATAAGAAATAAGGAATTTGTATTTGAAATTTCTGCTCGAAAAGTATAAAAAGCACTCGTAAAGATATTCGCGCGGATTAAATTTGTCTTATTTGTAACTACATAATATATATAGATAGTGAAAGAAATTGTCGGTAATACATTATGAGGAGTCGTGACATGTAAGGCCGAGCTCGGAAGGGAGGGGGGTGTTGTACCAAGTTTTATGATTCCCGTATACGTATATATCACAGATATGTTATGTTTCATTCGTTTTGCGGTTAACTCAAGATACACAAGATAAAAACCCAATTAATATTAAAGTGCGAAAATACGTCTATCATATACATAATTGGAAAATGTACGTAAGATCGAGTAATGATAGACGTGAAATGGAATCCATAAATTATTAAACAATAAAGTTAATCATTTTCGCTATATTTTATGAATCTTTACGTAGTTTCAGTACTTGCAACGTTATATTTTATGAATATGTGTGTGTGTGTGTGTGTGTGTGTGTGTGTGTGTGTGTGTGTGTGTGTGTGTGTGTGTGTAAATTCATTTATAAATACAAGAAAAAATTTAACTAAATCACAGAAAACAAAAGAGTTTAAAGATTTTATTTGTAACATAGATTCTAAATTTAAATAAGATAAACTAATTTATTTATACTTTAAATGACATATTTGTATAAATTTTACATGGTTGTTAATAAAATCATTGTGATTATCTATAATATATAGTACCCTCAAATGAAGAATTGAAAAAAATTCGTAGAATATCTTTGTGTTATATTTATGTTCATTATCATTTGTAGCTTAAAAGTCAACAGTATTTAATTACTTCTGGCACTGAACAGGGCGAGTAAAATTTCCGATGATCTTCTTTTACTAGCATAAAGAAAAATGTTGTTCAACTATAATGTAGCTAATTTTAATTGGAGAAATGATACAATAAGTGAGCGCGTTGATTTCTTCTCATTATTCTATAATATGCATCGTCAAGAGTCTTCGAGCAGCCCGCAATGAAAACAACCGTCTGCGTATACTCGTTATTGGCGGTGCCAGCCGTCGTAAGCCCCACCCTTGGCCCTCGACCCCCAGGAAGGGGCAGAGCAGAGAAAAGCTCAAGCTCGCGACGACAGGGCTATTGTGTTCGCGGTGTTCTTTATACGTCTACTGTATACACCAACATTCTCCCCTCGGCGAAAGCTAAAACAGCATCGTTGCGTCATCGGCGGGGGCGCGGACCCTTGAAATCGAGTCCTGCATGTATACACAGAACGTGCAGCTGCCCATTTGCTGCGCGACCGCATGTATGCGCACGCGCGCAAGCAATGAAGCATATAATATATATATATCTATATATATATATATATATATATATATATATATATATATATATATATATATATATAAAGAGCGCACGCGTGCCGGGGGAGGAGAATGTCGAGAAAAGCAAGGATGCCGCTTGCTCGCGATCGGTATCTTACATATAATATAATCTTCGGAGGCGTGCCGCTCTTTCAGATGGAACGACGACAGCTTGACAAAGTATTCGCTGACTCGCCTGCTCGCTATTTTTAGAATGGCTCATCTATGTCCCATTCTGCCCCGCGTGCACGTTGATATAATTATAAAGGACGATTTTACTCTGCCTATGGCATGGCGCCTCGCGACCATGTTTTTAGCTGCTCCGAGGTCTCGATTTTATTTATTTCTCAATTATATATATTTCATTAATAAATATTTTTATCGGCCCAGCAATGTTTATACGATAATCTTCATTATACTAACATAATAAGAAATTAAAAAAAAAAAAATTAAATTAAATTAAAATGCAATTATTATTTTATTTAGAGATTCTTGTATAAAGACTGTAAGAATGATAAATATATTTATGAATTTTGTTCACGATGGCCAATATAACTACAATTTCTATAATTATTATGTATATATGTATATACATACATACGTACGTACATACATACATATATATGTGTAGTTCTGGAAACACCTTTTGGTTCGTTTGCGAGTCTGCGTGCATGCGCGTGCATTATTGAAAACAGTCGCGGAGGGGGAGGGGAGAAAGAAACGATTGACGATTAACGCCGTAAAAGTCACTCATCCTTTCCACAATAATGCGTGCGCTCTGTGAATGATGAAATGATTTCATTGCGAGCTCACGAGAGACTATAGATACAAACACACATGCACACGTATATATAGCAAGACCAGCCCGTGTGTCATTTACCAACTCTCCTCAATATCGATCTATCATTCCGCGTCGACGGCACACAATGTTACACTGCCCTCCCCCTCTCTACCCGCCTCCCCGATTAATTAAATCCCTCGAGGACGATTGTCATCGGGTTAAAAGCCGGCCGCGGCACGCGGTTACGGAGATGAGTGATCATCAGTTCCTCCCCCCTCCCATTGAATTCATTCCATTCATTCTAACGCTGGCACATCGACCGCTCTGGACCGTACATATAAAAGTTCTGGTAGGACGCGCGCCAAGGAGTCGCGCCCAATATTATTTCCACCCGACACACTGCACGCCCCTTCTATATATTATTACAAAGTCGCACTCATTTCACACTTTAATTTCCTTTCTTCGACTCTGCGATAGAACGCTCTCTGATCAAAAAGAGAAGGTGGGGGGGGGGGGTAAAAGAATATTCGTGAGTGGGGGGATATGGAGATTACGACACTCCGACACAATTCTCTCGTATAAATAAGAATCCCCCGTCCACGGGATGACGCGCCACTCGACTCACACGCGCGCCCTTCTGAGCAAAAGAGCGCGCCGCCACTGCGACTCGACGTATATCTGCACATCTTTATACATATATACATGTGCGCGCGCGCGCGCGCGTGTGTGTACGGACGTACCTTTTAGCACAATGCCATGACTGTGAGGAGTCATCTACAGGAAAGGGCTCCGTCATTCCTGAACGATATACGTATGTGCCTATCTATCTATATAGGCAATGGAGTTCACTGTTCCGCCGCTGTTGGCCCCGCGAGACATCATTACTTTTTATGAGATTAACATTGGATTTTCAAGAGTTAAAATATACTAAAATAAGTCCGTCGATTTCTTAAGTTTCAATCTATTTTCTTTTTTTTAACAGTGTTTGTGTGACTAAAATTTTGTTTGTTCACGATAATCTAAAGCAATTCACCTTTTTAGTTTGAGATTTTGCATATATATTTTCAGTGCTCTAAATGCAACTTAAATGACATGAGTATATAATCTCAACTCAACTCAATATAATATGTGAACATTACTGAAATCCAAGATAACTTGAATTATAAAAAATAATTATCGATAGTCGTTCATGAATTATTTTGAGCTAAATATTTAGAGAAATCGCGCATTAGCGTTAAATGAGACTGCAATTGGAGCGACCAGCACAGAATACAATTCATTCTTATATTTATACACACCGTATACATAAATATATATGTTTAAAAAAGAAATACAATAAGCTTATTGTATGCTATTATTAATCTTACCTAGAATAATTAATAAATTATTAAATAATTTTTGTATAATTGTAATAATAATGGATATGTATCTATAGAAATATTCGTAAATATTTTTGACGCATTCCTAGTTTCCATTCGATTTTAGGTAATATATAATATTGATTACCTCAATTACTATAAAGTATAACGTGTAATGCTTGTTATTCTACTTGTAAAGCCTACTAGTATAATTATCTATAACATTCATAATAATATGCGTATTATTCTTTTCCACGATATACTGGTTTTACGCTTGTAATTTAATTGAAAGTTCATAGCAAAAAAGGATTGAATTTTCTACTTAGAATCTCCCGTGCAGAAATATACTCGGCATATCCCTAGTTCAGGCTAGATCCTAGTCAGTATTACTGATGATTTCCTCATGTAGGTAAAGCTCGCCAGTTCCGAGTTAGATTTCCCTTCGATCATCTAATAATCATCTTATATTAAATATTACTTTCTCGACTTTATTCAGATTTCCTTATCTTTTATTGATTCTTGAAAGAAATACGTGTTTTGTATAGTCAAAATTTTACAAGCAGAAAACTTAAGGAAATGATTAGGATTTCTATCTTGGTTTTAGTTAGATTTCCTTCACTTCTCCCTATTTTGGAAAAACTCATGTCTTTCTAGGCGGAATCTGCATAGTCAGAGAAGTAAGGAAATGGTTAGGCTTTCTATTTTGATTCTAGTTAGATTTCCTCAACTTTTTCTAATATTGGAAAGAACGATGTTTTTTGTAGTCAAGGCCTTATGTGTACAGAAATTATATATATATATATATATATATATATATATATATATATATATATATATATATATATATAAATACCCGCAGAGCTTTCCAACATGGGAAAGAATTTAAAAAATTGATTTACTATGTACGTATTATCTTGTCTTTATAAAATATTATTATATGATCTTAAGTGCTGTACGGTCATATGCAAAGAATAGTATAGTAATCCCACATTGCGTTTTAGCATAGTGCATAATGCGTTAGCTTGCGAATCGTAGGGTCGTGGGTTCGATACTCAGCGGAGGTCGGAAGTTTTTTCATCGAATAAAATATTATATGTTCAGCAGAGGTGTTTAACATTAAAATTTACAATAATTAGTGTAAAAAAATATATTAATAATTATTAATTATGAACTGTAAATCGTAATACGTAGTAATGCATATAGAAAATAATTTATAAATTCTAATTAATGGTATGCGTAACCTAAATAGGTAAATATATTTTTTTATTTTAAATAAATAAATATTAAAGAGTCAAAAAATTATTCTCTTAATCGAGGAAACAAAATTAGAATAATTTATTATTGGCTTAATTTCTAGATTTTCTGACTAGATTCTGTTTGGTATCTAACTTGGTATACCTACCAAAATCTAAGCTCGTTCCCTATTAAAAATACTATTAAAAGTGGGACAAATTGGAACTAGGATCAGACTAGATTTCCCTTCTGGATTCGAACATTTAATAAGGAAAACTTACCCGATACTAGTTAGATTCGAGAATGAATTTCCACACGGGCTACTCAATTTATCTTTGAATTACGAGTTTCCAGGTGAAAAGTTTTTAAAACATATTCTGAAGCTCATGCTTCAGTACAAGAAAGTAAAAAATATAGTATCTTCTAACAAAGATTTTAATATTGTTTTCTAATTTGATAATATATGCCCAATCAAATAAATTTTTTAGCTAAGCTACTTCTAGAATTTTTAGATTTTTAGAAAAGTTCTAAATATAATAAAGGCAAATTCAATTACTTTGTTTGACACACACGCACACGACACGCACACATAAATATATGTTTTTGAATTATGCTTCTCATCGTTAGGGAATGGGGACTGTATCACCTGAAAATGCCGTTTGTTGCATTCAACCGATTCATTTACAAAAGCGGATCAGTGAGAAAAAACACTCGCGCGCAATTACGAAAACTTTCCTAAACAGTAATAAAATGAAAAAGTTTGCCTTGCGCCGCGTGGTACACACACACACACACACACACACACACACACACACACACACACACACACATACGCGCGCGCGCCCGCACACACATGATTAACGACGTTTAAAATGAAAAGGGAGAAGGGCCCTGTGTGGTGCCAAGTGAAAATGGCCCTGAGGGCCAGCTTTATATGCGCTTATATATATATATATATATATATATATATATATATATATATATATATATATATATATATATATATACAGGATAAGTAAAATGTCGAAAGTCACGGCGCCGTCGTTTCTTACGTACGGCTCGCGCAGTCTCATCCCCGTGCCCTCGGCTTGCCTTTATGAAAATTCGAAAAACTCGTCTCGTTCATGGTATATACATATCACACACACACGCGCGCGCGCGCACGCACGCACACACACACACACACACACACACACACACACACACACACACATATATATATATAGCGCCGATGAGGCCGTATTATGCCTCCAGCGAAATGCGCGCGCGCCCGTCCCTTTTCGTCTTTTCGCTGTGGGCGTAGGGTGACAAGCGCATAAAATTCATCTAAACTTCCCCATACACGGTGGCATATACATATATATGCGGCTTTTACAGTTGAGCGAACTCTACTCTACTGTTTTCTGAAATTTCGTTAATCCGTATACATATATGTGTACTTGTATACACATGGTGATTGGGATTGTTCTTTCTTTGCTTTCATAATTTTTTATTCTAATTGTGCATGCTCGCAACCGCGTACGATGAATACCCGTGAACACCAGTCGCGCAAAGCGATATTAGACTTGTGTTTCACGCTTAATTTATAATTTTCGTTTTCTCCAATTATGCGACGACTTGCGCTTTTTTAAGTGGGGGAGGGGGAGACGCGCGAGTGAGCTGTTACATATATACACACACACACACACACACACACATACCGATTCAAGTGCAGTATATAAGTCTATTCCCGGCCTGTGTTCCATTGTGCGGTACATAATATATCTTAATTTATAGATTCATTGGTCTTTTATGTGAGCTTTTATTGAGTATACATTCTTTAGCTGGTGTAATCTATTGTGTGTGTTCCATTTATTAAACCGCTTTGAAAATATATTCCTTCTCTCAGTTTTGTTATACTTTATTATCGCGACAAATGACCGGATCCGAATTAGTTTCATCTTTTCAAATATGAAAGAATTTCTTTTATATTTTCATTTTATTTATGTGTTTATGTATATAGTTTCTTTTACAATGACACTATACAGACCATTCCGTTCGCTATTCAAGAACTAATGTACTTCACAAGTTTCACAAGCTTCACAAGCTTCTGATTGATTATAAATAAAGTTAGCCTTAATTCTAGTGTATAGCTATAATGATATAAAGTATAAAGATGCAGTTATACTGTTTATTTCACTGTAGGCGAGTTAATTCATCAATTATTAACAAAATGAATTCTACGTATTAACTTTTTAGATATCATTATAGATATACGCTAGAGTTAAGACTAACTTGATTTATAATAAATAAGAGCGGACTCGTGAACAACACATTAAATGTAAACTCAAAGATTTTAAGGGAATGCAGAAGCGGTTCCGAGCGGTTCTTACTTTGCCCTCGCCTCTGATGCAATTGTTGTTTATCTCGTTAACTATTTCCCCTTTTCCGCAGCACGAGGACGAAACTTGTAAAAATCCTTTGTTGCGTCGCTCGTTGCCGTCAGCGATGCGGCAATTTTACCGATTTCCATTGTCATTTGCATCTCGCGAAGCCGTTGCAGTTTCAAGCTCGTAAAAAGATGAGCAGGCGCGCAGTTTGTGGCTTCCGAAAGGTGCCCCATCGGCGCATTGTTTCGGTCGGGGCATCCGTGCCTTTTTTTTATTGCGCTTCCAGTGTGAATCCAACGCTACATGTATATGCATACATGTATAGTCGTTCCCTTTTCCTCGCGTGTTTAACGCTTTTGTACTTGGTGATTTCTAACAGATTAGACATATTGAGGAATATAAGTTTCGCGTTTTACGAGAGACGCTTTGTTTGCAAAGACAACAATTATACAATCGCGGCGTCGCGCCGACGCGGCATCTGTCTGTGAAGGAGATTAGCCTCTCCACCTACTTTGTATATGGATAGTAAATACCAAGCCTGCAGCTGGGGAAACATTTTGCTGACCTTATATACATAAGCCCGTTGGAACTTAGTGGACCGATATGTTGAAATATATACCTGACGCTCGGAGGCCAATATATGAGTTGTATTTGATGGGAAATTAAATATTTTTCATACCGTCTAATATATAGTGTATTTATTTAATGTACCCTTTTCATGATATTTTTAAATTATACATTTTTCATTTTATTAACGCGGAATTCGGACGAAATAAAAAATTTGGAATTGTTCATTTAATTAAACAGTGTTCTCAATATTCAGACTAGTGGAAAACAGATAAATTAATTTTTAAATAAAATGAGTTCTTAATACAATAATATTTTCTATTACAATGCTTCAGAAAATAAAATAATTTATAAATAAATAAAGATTAGTTTATTGAATACCTTTATCATCCATAATCTAATGATACCGATATACATAATTATATTTATAATATTGAATGATGAAGCTTCGCAGCAGACCCTTTTTGTTCAGAGCAAGTGTCGATACAGTTTCTCACACCGAAGGTCGTTGAAATAGATCTAAATTCGTTCTAATGATAATGTCCAGGGGGCGAATCGACCGCTAGAGCGAGCCGACGCATCGCCTCGATTTTCCCATTCCACCCCCGCGTTATTTACGTGCGACGCTAGCTCACCCACTTGTGCATTATCGCGACCGAGCACGCGAGCTAAATTCAAAGGAGTCTCTACACACACACACACACACACACACACACACACGCACACACACACGCACACACGCACACGCACACACACACACACACACACACACACGCACACACACACACACACACACACACACGTATATATACATTTAGTTTCGCCGAATAATAGGAATAATAGTGGGTGACCACAGTCCGGGTTTCCGTCTCTGTATACATATATGTACATAGAAATGAATAAAAACTAGTCGAGAGCTCTAAAGCTTCGCGCGGACGATCGATTCATCGAACGTCTTGTTAAACCAATTAATTAGAGGCGCGCGCGACGCCCCCACGGACGTCGCCCCCTTAAGCGCTCTAATGCGAAATACTTGTATAGTTGACCGGTCGTTCAGGCAGCAATAACGTAATCGCCAACGATGATTCCACGCTTAGTTCCCGGCTTCCGTTATATACTTAGATAAAGATAATAGATATTAATAGAAAGAGAGAGAGAGAGAGAGAGAGAGAGAGAGAGAGAGAGAGAGAGAGAGAGGGGGGGGGGAGGTGAGGAGAGGAGAGGAAAGAGAACGAACCCGCCGATCTCACATCGCAATTTGTACAATCTTATTCGGGAGGATCAGTATAGCCGACCTTTGAATCGATGTCTATAACGTGGCAGTTGCAAACTATATTGCCGACATTCGTTGCAACCTTCTGTTCTCCATCACTTTATAGTCTCTCTCTCTCTCTCTCTTTCTCTTCTTCTTATACTCATGCTTATTTCTTATACTCTTGTTTACAGATCCGACAAGCATATAGGATTCTGGAACTGTATACATATGAGGAGATTTAAAAATAGAATTCGTTTTTATCATCTAAGTCGCGATCTTTGCGTACAACGAGGATATCTTTTTTATTCTTACGAAATTTTTTTTAATTCTCCGTTAATTCTGCAAAAGATAGGATGAACTCAATTTATATATATATATATATATATATATATATATATATATATATATATATAGTTCTTAATTAATTTTATTTTCAACCATATCAACTTATCGTCCTGTAATGGAAAATTAATTGACCTATCTCGAGTAGCGTTTGATGTAATAATTAATGATTCTTTGCTTGTATGAGAGTAAAAGTTATATGTGTGTGTGTGTATATATATATATATATATATATATATATATATATATTTCCAAATAATTGACGATTTAAAAATGTACAATATTTAAAAAATAAAAAAAGATACCAGACAGAGGTCAATATTTAGGTTTATGCGATTTCAAAATGAGCACATAATATACATCCGTCCCGTGTCCATTTTACAAAACGTAATTCCAATAAACCCTTCCGTATTAGATGCATAGAAATCCAACTTGACATAATATCACTTCCACGGCTGAAACCGTTGCCATGTAACCTCGTTCCTCTCTTCCGAACCCTTCAGAATCGCAGATTAGTTCCTGTCGCCAATCATCTCGCCTAGAGTAACTATATATGAGTACAGAACCCACTCCTTCTCTCTTTCTTTCTTCACAAATCAGAGAACTCGGACAATCACCGCCACCTACGTCCTCCTCGACGCCAATTTGCTCCTGATTCCTTGCTCGTTCGACCCTGCATGCGCCCTCTCACTCGCCTCAACTCTCGGCTGTAACGGAAACACAAGAGCTGCAGGCGACGTGCGAATCATCGTAGAGACTAAGGACGTGCGTTACTTTTCAAAGCCTCGGAAAAATCGACGAATCGTATTATATATATAATTTATGAACACGCACTCGTCCGTGATCGCTTCCAGGCAATTTCAGATGGTTACTCGTGTTGAGTCGTGCGTAGACTTAAATCCATTATAATAACCTCGTTGTTCTCCAATCTCCGTCTATCCTGTGCCTTATCCTTGCCTCCGCCCCTTCTCTTTTTTTCTGTCCCTGTATACCAATGCTAGCTCAATCCTTTCATCTCCCATGGCGACAGCGACGACAAGCAGAGAGAGAGAGAGAGAGAGAGAGAGAGAGAGAGAGAGGGGGGCCATTTTGTATCGGCGCTCATACACGCGACGAGACTCAGCTTATATCGGTAAAAGATGCCTGGTCGCGCGCGGCAGATCAAAGTGAGGCACGTGTATTAGTGTATATATATATATATATATATATATATATATATATATATATATATATATATATGTTGTATATATAACGAAGGTGTGTCTGCCAGGAGGACTGAGCTCCGGTCAATCTTCTCGTGATGGGTTGGTCCGCGCTCTTACCCAAAATCGATGTCTATCTCGAGAAGGTGAAGGGAAAGATACTGAACTTATAGATGGCTTTACCGCATATTGTGATTTTTGTTGACCCCCCCCCCCCAACACCCACGTACACATAGAGCTGAATTCTTCCAATATTAATGGGAAAAAATATCGGACTTTATTGTTTCCTTCAGCGTTATAATGCGTGTTTCAAAATCTATTATTGTTTTTTTAACGCGATATATGAAAATTTTATATTAAAAAGAAGAGTTCCGGCGTAATAATAAGATTAAACATTTATTTATTCAGCTGATTGCGATAATCCTATCTTTTTTTGGTGGTGAACAGGGAAATATTCCAGTTTTAAAGTACTACAAACTTTAAACCAAGCTTTTTTAGTAAATCCAAATACCTTTTGGAGACCAATTTCTTTAAGATATTCTTGTGCTGCATCAATTCTATATGATTGAATTTAGTATAAGCTATAAGAAAAAATATTCTTATCTTAAATTCTTAATCAATATAGTTAAAAAAAATCAAGTTTTATAAAAGAATGTATTTTGAAGATTATTGGATGTTTTTTTTTATTTCTCTTTAAAATTCTAACTTTGAAGAAAAAAACGTTTTTCTGGGAAAAAACCGTCTAAGCTGCACATAGTCATCCTCTTCCTTGTATGTATAGAGGCTTATAAGGTATAGAGAATTTAGAGTTTTTATGATCGACGAATATCTAGTCTGTTGCAAAAAATGCTTTTTACAAATTTAATGCAGTAAGACCGACAGAATGATTTTTTTAATACTTTAGATGAAAATGGATATCTAAAAAACTTTCCTTTGAAGATGTCATTTACGAAATTGAAACTGAAAATATGAATAAAGAAACTACAATTTCTGTATTTGTTTTTAAAATATTTTATTATACAATATTGAATATATTTGAATTGTTAGTTTGTTCCTCAAATTTATAATAGTATATCAGTCCAAAGTATAGGTCTATAGTGAAGTTTGGGTGTATACAAGCTCCATCACAGTCAAAGACGACCGCCGACAGTCCTGAAAGCATACACGGTTACATCTAAATGTCAAATGTCGCGATTAAATATCCAGCGATACGGCACAATTTTTTGTTCTTTTACGAATTCGCAGGTATAGAAGGGTATAACTGGAATAAAAGAAAATATAGGAACCCGTCAAAATGTTGAACCCGAGTAGCTATATAAGAGAAGGAAGATATATTATATTTACAGGTTTCCTCCTTCGTGATCTCGACATGCTCGAATTCGATGAGTATCTCGTCGCGCGCTCTCTCTCTCTCTCTCTCTCTCTCTCTCTCTCTCTCTCTCTCTCTCTATTTATATATATATATATATATATATATATATATATATATATATATATATATATATATAAATTTGGAAGTCAGGGGAGGAGGCATCGCAGCAGTATCGCGGACGAAGCTATAAAGAATCGAAGCGTGCGAAATTCCTAATGAAATGCCAGCGCAAGGCATCTGTCACTATACGAGCACGCTGACTCCAGGCCGGGTCGAAGGCGCGACGCTGTTCGTGGTGCGCGACAGTGTCGCAACAGCGCCGCGTGGCATTCTGCCTGCCTCATCCCCCGCTATCCCCCCCCCCCCAAACTTCGTGCCGATACATCGGGAACGATCAGCGAAGGTCAAGCCTCCGTTCGCGGTGACTTGTAAAATGTAAATCGATGATTTATATCGAAACCGGTTGGCTTCTTTTCATCTTTTTACGGCATCGCGCGGGGGCTGCGACGCGGAACCCGAGCGTTTTGTCGTCCCCTTGCGGAGCGGGGGGCGGGAAGGCGGGACGAAACAAGGCGTCGAGCGAAAGGAGGGGAGTATATGTATATCATCCACGACGGAGTACCTATACTCTCATCAGTTATTTTGTGTAGAAAAATGTATATGTAGTATATAAAGGCTTTGTTTTATTCTTCCCGCTTTAGATGCGGAGTCGCGGCCGTGGGACGAAAGCGCGCGTTATATTATGTATTACTTGTGGCATTTAAAGAAAGGAAGACGTTATAGCGCAGCGACGCGACTCGCACGAACTGATGACGATAACGCGCAAGTAATCAATCTTGTATACAGAATCGGTCGATCGAGAGAATCTTACACACACGCACGCACAAGCACGCACACACGCGCGCACGCACACATTTCTATTATTCGTTAATGCATAATGTATCGCTCCCCTCCTTTTTTCTCGAGAACTTACATCTTGATGAGAATAGACTGATCTATGTATGTATAAATACAATAAATACATAAGGATCGTCGCATTGTACGGAGAAACGCGCCACTCATATATTCGATTAGTATCGTATATGTTCATTTGTGTACGGAGCACACATATAAAAGTGTTTTGTCCTGATAATTCGAGGCCGATTTTATATACGAGCATTATTTTTAGCCTTGGTATATACATAGAATCATCATGGAATAAACGTATTCTTGAGACGCCTGCGGACTCAGAGTGCTAAATTGCTGAATTTCGTACAGCTAATAGACCTTTCATAACGTGTGCTTTCTCTTGGATATGCCAGCGCGCATATATAAACTCCGGGAGCGAACGAGGACACACGAGCGTACTTAATAATTGTACAGCGCTCTCGAAATGCCTCGGTTTCGAGTCATTCATTTAGTTATACATACATTAATCCTTTCTTCGTTTATGTTCATCGAGCAATCTATCACGCCATCTTTATAATTATTGTATACATAAAGAGTTTTGAGATCTCAAAAACGGGCAAGGGTCGTGTATAAATATATTAAGTCTTGAAACTATTTTCTATAATACATCGAGTTCATAATTTATACTGTACCAATTATTATTTATACTTGTACCAATGGAGTAATCAACAATATACAGAAAGGTAGAAGAGATTTAAACTTCGAATGTGATGAAAACATGTTCACACCTTAGAAAATTCTTTTAAGTCTCAAACGCGATTGTGTGTGTATCTTTATACGGCGACAATGCAAAAGGCCAAACATCAATCCAATCCTCTAGGCCCTCTCTCTCTCTCTCTCTCTCTCTCTCTCTCTCTCTCTCTCTCTATATATATATATATATATATATATATATATATATATATATATGCACACACACACACACACACACACACACACACACACGCGCGCGCGCGCACCCATATTTCCTATACCTTCCTATTTCTCTTTCCCCTTCGTATATTATTAGAAGCAGACTCGCGACTGATTGTGCGTACGAGGGAATATATATATATATATATATATATATATATATATAGAGAGAGAGAGAGAGAGAGAGAGAGAGAGAGAGAGAGAGAGAGAGAGAGAGAGAGAGAGAGAGGACGCGCAGAATTAGGTCGATGGACAGTAGGTAGAGATAGTCGGTGTATGCTTGTGTGTTTATATATATATAGAAGATCGAAAATCGAAAAGCAGTAAAAAAACGAGACCGAACTTTCGAAACCCCCGGGGGCGGTTCTCTCCCCCTTATCTCATCTCGTCGAACAATTATTTTGCGGGTCCATGGGGTGGAGAGGAGGGTCCCGCTGCGCGACTCCTCTTGCTCGCCGACGCGCAAGACAAATGGCTCCGTGACGTCGGCAATATTACGTTTTAAAAACAGGCCTAATCGTCCTCCCCTTTTCCTGTCCCCTTCTCCATCCCGCACACGGGAAACTCGATACGCTCGCGCGCGGGGGCGCATCATTCTCGCACCCGTCATGGACGGAGCGTTATTATATATACCTGCGGTATAATACTCATCGCGTTCTTCGTCTGCACTCAGCTTTGTATTGTTCTTCGCTTTTTCGGGAATATCACACACGCAGACACGCACACACGCATCAAAGATTCGCCTGATCGGCTATTTTTTTTATTATTTTCTTTTTCACTTTGCTTGGGTCGGTCAAATTTTCTCTCCTTGACAGGTTGTTATTCATTTTCATCGATGACACGACCGTATTTCTTTCTTTCTTTCCTTCTCTTTGAAAGAGCTCAACTCTGCGTCCGACTCGTTTTCCAACGATATTACATTGATGCTCCTTGACTCGCTCCGCGTCCTCCAGCTTTTATAGAAGCCGCGTGTGCATGTAACGACTTCTCGAATAACACACTTATAATGTGTGAACTAAGGTTTTTCTCGATCCGTACGGTGTGAAAGATTCACATCTATAAGTGTCGTATCTGAATGGCTCTTCTTTTAGATATAAATAAAGGAACAAAAATAACCCATTTTAACGACTGTCCTAGGACAGACAATTCCATAACGTTTACGTCAAAGAAAAGTAATTTGTAACGATTCAAGTAGTTATAGACATCAGTTCACCTGTCAGTTGATTAAAAGTGAAAGCTATGCAGCCTTATACTCGACGAGGTCATTCGACTGAAATTAACAAAATTTTATTTCAATTATATTAATTTGACTTTCATTTTGTAATTACAATAAACTATGGCATAATTTAAGTATCGTGTATATCGTTATATTGAAGGTCTAATTTTTCTTTAAATATTGTGCAAACACATTTGAATTTTATATAATTCTGAAAAGATACGCACATCACACACATATTGTAAGATTATTTTGTTATTTATTAATTTATTTAAATAAATTTGTGGATGAATAAATTGTTCGATAATACCAACAGAATAAATGCACATGTATCGAGCATGAACGAGCACGGTCAGGCGATTTGGGATCACACGATCACATTTTGACAGTGTTTAACATTTCAGATATTATAAATTCTCGCAATATTACACTTTTTTGAAGCTCGTCGTAGTCTACAATGGGCTTGTATGAGCCGCCTTGTCAAATCTCGTCGTTGTTGATAGTTGTAGGCTTCGAGTTATAATCGACCAAGAATTTCTTCATCTATTACTTTTTCTGACTAAACAAAAAAACTACACGTGCAATATTAAATACACTGATCTGTATCATATTTTTTTATATCATTTATTTTATACACTTTATACTTTAACCCCTTCCGGGTTACTTATAGCTTAATCTTATTTTAACTCGTATATGAATGACGGTGGCAAGTAGGAACCTCTATATAGGCTCCCTCTTTTAGGTTCTATGTTTAATCGCATGAGCGTCAGAGCTTCTCAACCTTAGGCCTCCTCGCAAAGATCTGCCAACAGACGCACATTCGAACAGTCATAGTCCCTTCCCCGACCCTCTCAGAACCACCTGTTTACATATGTACATGTCAACAGTATGTACGCTTATTTTGAATATTGACTATAGTATAATATAAATATAGCGAGACTTAACCAAGGAAAATCCATCACAATATGTGTGTGTGTGTGTGCGTGCGTGCGCGCGCGCGAGCGTGCGTGCGAGCGTGTGTTTAAAATAATATAATCCCATTACAATGCCCAGTTCCGTAACATATTTTGTTATGATTTGCATTCCAAATGCTCCTACATTCTATATTCTGTAGAACAAACAATAAATGCAGTTTTTTAAAAACACTTTTTTGACATCTGAACAATAGAACAGCAAAATATCGTATTTTCGTAGAAAGTTCATGTAAATCTGAAAAAAATAACAATCCATCAAACTCTGGATAATACTAACAAAGATCGCATTTTTCTGCAAAACCCCATTATTTAGAGAAAAATTGTATGATAAAAAAGATCTAGTTCTAAGTCATCTACAACTTTTGTTGAAACATTTTTAAAAATGTTTAATATCTTCGACGTTAGGTTTGAAAATCCATAATTTTTTGGTGTTTTCTGGAATTTCTTCTAAATCAATTTTCCGCACAATTGGACTTCGAGCTGTCATAGAGTCAAAACGTGTTTAGAAACGCTCCTAATATCTTGAGTAATAATAAATATTGTGTATTTGCGTGGGGCTTGTAGCTCAGAGCTACTTGAGTTGGCACGAGACTTCGCGAGTTTGCCCCGTGTGCTCTTACATACAAATATAGACTCAATAAAATGCCTTTTCTAACAAAACTACATTTTCTCCTAATAAAACAAGTATTGGTGATAATAGTGAAAATGAAAGTGATAAAACAAAATATATAATTAAAAATGTTACATATTCGGAAATTGCACAAAATGATCAATACCCCAAACGAAATCAAGACATTATTCTATATTGCATTAAATTTAACAGACTAATACATGTGCCATGGGACATATTATGAAATCGATTAACATTATTTATTCTTCAAAAATATAGAATACTGGTGTATGTTTGTTCTAAAAAGGCAAGAAATTAGCAGAGCGAATCATAAAAAAATATAAATATATATAAATTAATGAAGAAAGAGTACCAGTTCGGCGACTGGTTGCCGAACTAAAAAAGATGATTATGTCAAAAGTTGGTAATCTGATTTTTCACTATGTCCTTGAAAATGTTTTTACTTCCTTAAATATTAAGTGTCTATCAATGATCACGACGTTAAAAGCAACTATAAATAAAGATGGATACAGACATTTTCGATATATATGTGCATATATATATATATATATATATATATATATATATATATATATACATATATATATGCGTGTATATATGTGAATATATGTACACGCAAAGGCGCGCGCACATACACACACACACACACACACACACACACACACACACACACACACACACACACACACACACACACACACACAATAAAGAATGTTCGATGACAAATTACTTGAATTTTTTAAATCGGGCATGAAAAAATTACCTACTATATATATCCGAGTGTAAATACAACAACAAAAGCTTCTTATGTAAAGTTGATGGTCATACAGCCAGGCTATATGATTGTATAACTATTGTATAACTATACCTTGAGTCGATAATTTGCAAACCTCAAGTGACAACATCAGCGTGCCAAGTAAACAAAATCCAAGGAATCAAAAAAAAATTAAATAAAGTTGAAGCTCGTCAATTAACAGTAGCGATGCAAGCCTCAAAAGCAATACCAAAGAAAAAAAATCACTAGAATACTAGACACATATGCGGACACAAATTTAATGCTTCCTCCAACTATAGAAATAGAAGGAACTCGAACTAATACCGTCTTTACCACTGGTAATCATGATATAATAAATCAAGAAAAAATTTCACAACAAAACGATGAATTAAATAGCACTACAAACTAAATAAAGAGAAAACCGAAAAATAGACATTTCTGAACTAAAAGTAAAGTATCTATCGGGCCAAAACACCTTAAATAAGAATGAAAATAAATACCCAATAAGCTTTTAAGATTTAGTCAATTTTCTTGAAGAAAATTTCGGTTAACCTAACCTAAGTGAAATCGTTTCCAAGTATAGCGAAAATATTTTTACTCTAAGATCTATGCTTCAAGACATACACGATAGTATATATAGGGTGTATCACATGGGTTTCTATATTCCCGTATGTACAAATCTTTATATAGAGAAATGGCTCTTGGAGCATTTCGTCCTAGTTTTACCGACTGGACTCATTATTAAGGTATTGTCAGTAACCCTTGCCATAGATGGGGGCAGAGGCTTACGTACGAAAACGAAGCAAGGAGTGGCCGATAGTGGCTGATGGGGTTACGGATCGTTGATCAGGTGGCAAGGCCTCCTGTAGCGATCCGTCGATTTAGGACGGATACTACTCAGGGATTGGATTCCTGAGTTCGGGTGCTGTTTAATTGAATCTCTCAGATTTTTGGCGAATTTGTTCGCGTAGTCGTTGAGAGCAAGAAGGTTAGTTTCCTTAAGTACTTGAGTGTTCCTTAAGTACCAAGGGGTGTTCAGGGAAGAGCGTAGCAGCCTCATGTAGGTGCCTTGGAGTCGCTGAAGTCTTTCTAGGGGGATGGACCCTCAGATGGGGATGGCGTATGTGGCAATGCTCCTGATGTTGGCGGAGAAGGCTCTGGCCTTTGTTCTGGGTGACAGGGTTTTGCTATGGAAGAAAGGTTTGAGCTTTAAGAAGGCTTCTAGCATTTTGCTCCTGATGAGGCGGAGGTGTTTGTTCCAGGATAGGTTCCTGTCGAACGTCACTCCGAGGTATTTGACCGATTGGCTTCACGGGATGGAGGAGCCTTTGATCGTTATTTTTGGAGGGGTGCGGTTTTTACGGGAGATGAAGATTGCACTGAACTTGCTCTCGTTGATGGAGAGTCTCCACCGTGAGTACCAGTTGATGAGGTGTGGGAGAAATCTGTTTAGCCTTGAGGTGCTGTGGCAGATTGTTTTAGTGGCGTCTATGAGGGCAATATCGTCCGCATAGAGTGCCGTGGTAATTGTATCGTGTATGGGAAGATCATGGCAGAAAAAAGTAAAAAGTAGGTGGGAGAGCTTAGATCCTTGAGGGACGCCGGCTGAGATGGCCTTTGGAGCGGAAAGGGAGTTGCCTACCCTAACTCGAATAAATCGGTCTGATAGGAACGACTTTATTATCCCGATCAAATAATGGGGGATGTCATTGGCAATGAGCTTGAAGACGAGCCCGTAATGCCATACCCTGTCGAAGGCTTGCTGGACATCTAACAGCAGCATCGTTGTGTGCAGCCGTCTGTTCATGTTGTCAGCAATGAATTCCGTAACTCTGAAAAGTTGGTGACAGGTGCTGTGCCCTGTGCGGAACCCATGCTGACAGTCAGGTATGAGGTTTTTTCTGGTGACCGAGGTGGAGAGGCGTTTTAGGATAACGCTTTCGGCCACTTTGCTTAGGGAGTTTAGACGACTGATGGGACGATAGCTTGCGGGATCGTGGCTTTGGGAAAGTATTGATGTCTCATCATTGCGTTTACGATATTGCAGATGGACATGATGTGTTTGTGGGGGAGGATTTTTAGTGTGTTGTTATTGATTTTGTCAGCGCCAGCGGCTTTCTTGTTTTGAAGACTGCGAATGATGTCGCGTATCTCTTTGGGGGAGGTAGGGGTGATGTCTCTGTTTGAAGGGAGGAAGTGTTGAGCTGTTTGGGTGACATGCTCATGAAAGCGTGAGAGTTCTGGTGCGCTGGGTAAAGGTAAGCACTGATTGCTGAGAGATGATGCGAAGATCTCGGCCTTTTCTTCAGCGAGTGAGAAGGTTTGGCCATTTTGCTTGAGTGGTGGAAGGCAAGGGCGACTGCCTCGTATAGATTTTATCACCTTCCAGACGTTTTTGGGGTGAGTTTCGGCTTCAGTGATGAAATCGTTGAAGCGGCTGTTTCTTAGCTCGTTTATCCGAGAGTGGATGTCCCTTTGTAAGGAGTTGAGTTTGGTTTTAACAAGTGGAGTTCTAAGATCTTGTCATTTCTTCCGGATTCTATTCTTTTGCTTAATTAGCTTCAAAATACCGTCGGGGAGGTTATTATTAGTGCCCTGTGGAGGGCGGGAGAATGTAGCGATTCTAACAGCGTGGGTAATGTCATTAGACAGGGAGGTGATCTCTTCATCGATTTGAGAGATCGATAATATGGGTCTGCATCGAAAGGCTGATATCTCTAGGTTGAATTTGAGATGTAGCCAGTCGATGTGTTCTGTGTGTGACGGGAGAGAGATGGGTGATGCATGTAAGGCGAGGGTCACCGGGCTGTGGTCTGAGCTCAGTGCACAGATAACCCGGGGGTCGCTTAGGGGTGTGATATTTTTGGTGAGAAAAATATCGAGAATGTCTGATGCGTGTTGTGGGGAGCCCGGAAAGTGAGTAGGGGAGGGAGGAACTTCCACTGTAAAATCATGCCGAATTGTTTTTCTGAGGAGGGAGCGGCCGTTGCTATTTCTGGAGCCGCAGCCCCAAGAGGGGTGCTTAGCATTTAGATCCCCGGCGATGATTGTGGGGGTGTTGCTGCTGAGAAGCAAGGCAAGATCTTGAAAGTTGTTTTGGAGTTGTGGAGGGTTATAGCATGCAATTACCCTCAAGGGACCTTTTGGAGGGAAATTTCAACCCCTATTGTCTCGCAGATGGAGGTAGTTGTAATTCTGCGGTGGCGGTAGGATTTGTGGACGAGGATTGCCACGCCCCCACCGTTAGAGTGCTCTCTGTCCTTCCTATACGTGATGTAGTTTGGAAGGAAGAGTTTGTGAGATGGGTTGAGGTGGGTCTCGGTGATGCAGGCGATATCGATGTTTTCCTCTTCCAAGAGTTGGAGGAGTTCTAGAGATCTATTTCTGCAGAGGATGCCGTTGGCGTTCCAGTTGAGGATCTTTATCTCGGAATTAGCCATTATTAGGTTTGCAGAGAGCGGCGGTAATATTCGTGACGAATTGTATTATGATGTTTTGCAGTTCGGACGCAATGGGAGACGAGTTGATTTGCAAAGATGCCGCTGATGCTGCACTGTTGCTCACTATGCTCGCATATGTGGTGTGGGTGGGGTTTGTCCGATTTTTATGAGGATTGGGGGTGATGCTGTTTTTCTGTATGAGCTGGGGTGGGGGGTGTTACCGGTTTTGGGGACATTTACCGGCTTCACTTTTTTGGGGGGGGGGGAGTTTGTCCCTCTTTGGGGCATTGTGGCAACCCCTGTAAGTTGCCCTGTGCTCTCCTTTGCAATTGGCGCAGATGAGGCGCGCGTCTTTATTGTCTTTTAGAGGACCTGACGGGGTGGCGTGATTTTTGCTGCAAAAAGCGCAGGCCCACGCAATGAGGCAGTAGTTTGCCGTGTGATTATATTTGAGGCAACGCCGGCACTGCGACGTGCCTTTCGACTTCCTCTTTGCCACCACTTTTATGTTGAGGCCACCGATGGTGCTTAAGTCGAAGATTGACATAGCGGTGGGTGAGGAGGGGTCTAGGTGAACGGCCAATAGCGGCCAGATTTTTTCGCCGCTACGCATTCGGTGAATTCGTCGTGGGGTGTAACCTTTCGAATTTAGTTCATTCAGGATGTCTTCGTCTTTGATGGCTTCGTTTATACCCCGAATGACTACAACCAAGTCCCGTTCTTCGGGAAGTTGGTTGGTGGTATATTGTATTTTTGTATTTTCTAGGCGGGCCGTTAGGTACCTGAAGTCGTCTACCGTTGCCGCGTGCACCTTGACCGAGTCAGAGGTGTTGACGGCCCGGCGAACGGAGATTCCGACATTTTCTATGGCGATCTTTAGTTTTGGCCAAATCATTTTTTGGCGGATGATGATTGGGGGTGGGGGTCGAACAGCGATGGTGGATTCTTTTTCAGTGTCAGAATCCAGATCGGAGAGCGTTGGTGCGGATTTGGCAACGCGAATGCGTTTACAGCCTTGCTTTATGAACTCGGCTTCTTCAGAAATCGGAGTTGATTCGGAGACGGTTATTTTGGTAGCGGGAGTGCAGAAAATTGCTGCCTCCTGAAAGAAATCCGTGCCGGACGAGGATGATATAGAAGTTCCGGTGGTGTGGCGTGATGTTGCCACCGATTGAGAGAAGGTTGGGTATGTTGTGGTGGTGGTTATTATATTTTGTAGGCGGTCAATGTGATCCCGAAGACCGATGATAATTTCTATCAGCTTTTGGGGGGTGGAAGACCGTCGAGGTCGGTGGTAAGGCCGGTGTCCATGTCCATGGAGTCGGACTTACAAATGAGTGGAGGAAGGTTGCCTCCAGTTTGTGATTGGGGGGGGGGGATTAAGGGTAGAGGGAAAGGTTGGGTGTGGGAGATTATAGCTGTGAAGAAATATTTAAATATGTAAATATAAATATAAATATAGGAATGATTAAATTCTAAATAAATATATATATATATTAGTTATAGAATTAGTTAAAAATGAGGTAAGTCAAATATAAATTATATAAGTTTAATTTAAGAGAGTTTAGTTTGAGTTTAAGATAGATGAGAATTTAAGTTAAAATTAAAATCAAGATTAAAGTTAAAATTGAATTAAAATTAAAATTAAAATTAAAAAATTAAAAAATTTAAAGTTAAAATTTTTGAGGTAATTTTTAAAAAGTTTTAAGAGTTTCTTACAAACTTATAATTTATAAATTATATAAATTATAAATTACAAGTTATGTAAGAGATAAATGAGAATTGATGTGTCGATGTTATGTCATGATGTCTCATGCGATGACCATGTCACTGATCGTGACGTTGCCGATGAGTATGAGGATGGGACCATGGGCTATAGAGACCGGGTCAAGGGCTTATATATTAACTGAAGGCCTATGGGCCACTCACAGGTTAACTAAGGTGCCAAGCTGCCCTCTCTTGGCAGACTTGGCATGTGGGATATCTCTACATATGCAAGACAAGAATCTTATTAATCGAATAAACAGAATTACTAAACGCCTCAACAATTTGGCTGAACGAAAAATAACCTGTCTCTTCTGCTTATTAAACTGAAACTAATCAAAACTACCTATTCAATGCAAACTTATTCTAATAGATATTTTTAATTCAATGTATTCGGAAAATGATTATCCACAAACTTGGAAATACTCTTTTATTCACATTTTGTCTAAAAATAACAGTGAAAATATACGACTCATTGTCTTATAACCTTGCCTCTGTAAACTTTTTGAAATGGTTATCAAAAGTAGATTACAGTGGTGGGTTGAAAATAACAACATATTGTCGCCAAATCAATTCGGATTACGCAAGGGCAAATCAACTATAGACAATATTGCAAATGTAACATAAAAACTAGGGGAAGTATTTTCTGAAAAAAGATATTCTCGCAGCTTCTCTAGATGTTTAGGTGCCTACGATAATTTCAATATCGACATTTTATTAGAAAAACTCGTCTCTGTAGGGTGTTAATAAAATTTCTAAATTTATAAAATTTTTTATTAATTTTAAATTTCCAAATTAATAAAACTTCTACACTTTATATCACACGTAAGCTTAATTTTCTCTGATACATTATAAATTTTTATAGAATGATTTATAGGAGTGTGGGCTAAGGAAGTGTGTTAAGCCTTTTTCTGTACATAATGTATATCGCAAATATTACTCGCGGATTACATAAAAGTGTAACGAACTCACAACCAATTCGCGGATCACTTAGCCGTTTGGCTTTAATGTAGCATTGTTATAAGAGAGAAAAGAGTACTAAAAAAGCTGTAATGTGTCTAAAAAATATGTATGCAGTAGGCCTAGAAGTTTCTAATAATAAAACAACATCACTACACTTCATTAAATTCGTTAAATTCTATAATATTATTTAAAAAAGGCCACGATCGAAAAAAAACTTTTTGAAAAAAATATATTCTAGTTTATGAAACAGGTACCCTTTGTAGACACTCAAGAGAAGTTACATATCTATTACTATAAGTATGACACCATATTTACAAAAATTCAATTCGAACACAAAGATTTCAACAAAGCTTGAAAAACTTAATTGATGTTAATGCTGATGTAAATGATTTTGTAAATGAAAGTAATGCACTCAAGATATATACAGACGGTAGTAAGAATCCAGATTCTGAATATATTGAAAGGTCTGTAGTCTGTCCGGAATTAAAGATTAATGGAAAATTCGCCTTTGAGAGAGACCCAGCTGTATTTACTACTGAGTGTATTGCCTTATATAAGGTTTTTGATAATGTCTTCATTCAAAAATACAATATATATCATTCAAAATTTTAAATCAAAAGTAGCATAAAACTTTTCTGGATACCATGTTATATAGACATTAGGAGGAACGAGCGCGCCGAATCATAAGCGAAATCCGCAACGCACTCTGAATTCTCCAAAATTAAAAAGTTACCTTACACTGACTTAACAGAAATGTTTAACAAAGAATCACTAAAACAAAACAACTAAAAATAATTGAGTAAAGAAAAATAAAAGGCATAAAATACTTCTACAAATTGACATTTAAAAGATTTCATAGTGTTTAAAAAAAATTCGGGCACGTCTTTTTGGAAGTACATTCAAAAGAACTTTTCCGGGCTTGGGATTCAATGAGGTTCATGTTATTTGTCCAAATAGTTTTAAAATTTGGTTCGATATTACTGTGACATACGATATTGTCCATCAGTTGATGAACTTTCCGATAGACCATAGTGACGACATCTCTCGGCCTTGCCTTAACTGAAAACTCTTGGCCAAAATTCGCCCATTTAAAATATTCTTCGATATGACGTTTATATTTGTTGGTACAAGATGTCAAAGAGAAAGAAAAAAAAACAGAAGGGAGATAGAGGCGGATGAGATGAAAACGAATGTGCGGGTAACCGAGACTCTCTCTCTCTCTCTCTTTCTCGCATCTGTATGAAAGCTACGACAAACATACACGTTGTCAGGATTTCGGGAGGAGAATGTGTGAAAGGTGAAGAGAAAGAGAGAGGTGATGGGGGCTTCAACTTTAGAGTAATATGGTATGAGTAAGCGCAAACGGCAATATCAATACGTTACCGGAAAGTCCGCTATGTATAGTCGCATCTGATTTCTCGAGCGCATCGACACGTGCTTAATGTTTTAATGGAGTTTGCGAATATATATATATTATAGAGGGAGGGTGAGTGAAGGAGTGCGAGAGGGGCCAAGGGTGAACGAGCCGTTTACATACCATTTACTCTCGCCCTCGCAATCTCTCTCTCTCTCTCTCTCTCTCTCTCTCTCTCTCTCTCACTCTTTTTCACTTGCTTAAGCTTCCCCGTCGCTCACTCTCGAGGAGATTCTTGTTTACAGTGCTATACAAACGTTATATATTCGAAGGGCCACCGCCGCCGTTCTACCTTTGCCTGTATACTTACGACGGATTTCGCCGCTAGCGCGGCTTCCTTTACTCCCCAGCGCTATGGTCGTTTATTACCATTGTGCGTGCGTGCGTGCGTGTGTGTGTGTGTGTGTGTGTGTGTGTGTGTGTGTGTGTGTGTGTGTGCAGGTCGGGAATGCTGCTGTCCCTGAGTGCATGTTCTGTACGTATACGTGAATTAGTCTTCGATTGGATGCTACGATTGCATTTTATTAGAAAGGGTTTTGTTTATAAAGTACCTATGTCGGAGTTCATTTACACTTATTTTCTGCTTTTTTCTAGAAAAATATTATTTATTCATACGTGTAAAGCAAAGAGCATTGTTTATGAGAATTTTCCGAAGAATTTTTATCAATTTTTATCAATGTCTATAACAAAAGTTAGTTTTTTAGTTAAAATTAATGTTATTAAATAATAAAATTGTTATAGAGAAATTTGGCTAATAAGGAAAATTTTATTCATTTTTTTGATTTGTTTTTTTTTTTTTAATGAAGTGTTACAGTTATGTCAAAATTAACTTTTTTTAAAGAAAACTAACATTTGTTTTAATAAATACGAATTGAAAAATTATTATTCATTTGCTTTTGATATTAATTTTTTAATTTAAATAATTACCTGAAAGAAGTATATTAATTATGTAAATTTTTTCTAATGAAGAATTATAAATATCTTACAAACCCTATTATTATTCACATAATTACATTGTAACAAAAGTCACTACACGTCATTTTTATACTTTGTCAAAAAATTACCGAAGGTATATATGAAGACAGTCGTGACGAATGGGACGTTTTAAACAAAGAGCTAAAAATGGCACATTCTCGAAGAAATTATCGTGCAAGAGTTAAATGACGAGTACATTAACGTATGACTAACTTGTACCCCATTTAAGGATTATTTTACATATGTTTGCCATGTTATGATTTTTTTAGCCAAGAATTACTTTGCATTGCGGTTCATAGAAAATATATTACTTATAGATTAACTATTAACGTTTTTTATTTATAACCATGGAACATTCGTTTGCGAATTTGTACGAAATGCGTTGTAAAGCAATGTTTTTAAAAAAGGTTTCTATAAAGTTATTCCAGAAATATTTTTTCATTAGAAATTGCATTTCGCAAATAATTTTTTTCATGTTTACTAATGATAAAAATGTGAAATATAAAAAAAAAATTATTTATTATAAAATACAGGTAAAATATTTTGGTTTTCTGAGCTACTTGTATTATTGTACAATGTCTTATATTATTATGAAATATGAAAGGAATAATATTTTACAATTTGAAATTTCCAGGCACTCAGAATTCGTTTCTTCAGTCAGCTCATTGCCTCTCAATAAGTTACATAATACTCTTAATATGAAAAAATGACTAATTAAGCGAAAATTAGGCAGAGAATAGAAATGAAAGTGACTTAAATAGAAAAAACAATGCTAGCGCATAGACTAATTTCATAGGCAAGTTTCACAAGTCCGAGCGATGAATAAAAAGAAGGAGAGGACGAGACTGGGTATTCTCTCGACCCCTCTAAATTTGTACGGGCGAAGTTCTCGGTCGAAACGTGAATACTTTAACCGACGACCAGTGACAAATCTCATAGCTTCGCCAACGATACTTCACGTCGAATAAAAGAATCAAACAATGGGCGTCAGTGTGTGAACGAGCGAACTCTATCGCTGTGACATATCTATACTATATACATATATATATATATATATATATATATATATACATATATATATACATATATATATATACATATATATATATATACATATATATATATACATATATATACATATATATATATATACATATATATATACATATATATATACATATATATATATATATATATATATATATATATATATATATGTATATACATGCATATGCATATAGCTTTCTGGGCGATTTTCAAGCATCGCAGGGGAACGGAGGGCACGGCGCGGCCACGAAATCCTCTCTCCTCCCCTCCCATCCTCTTTGGAATTCGATGCACTTGCTGCACCTCTGGGTCAGCGCCCCGAAGAAACGGGAGACTATGCGTCGTGCGCACCGGTGCTCCATTCGGGACTCTCCCCCTTCCCCTCCCGCCGCTTCTAGTCACTTTGTGTAAAGGATATACTCAGTTCGCCTCTCGATCGGACAACGCCTCCGCTCGCTTTCGCACGCCACCCCCCTCGACGGCGGCGCTTCCGAGAAGTATAATATCATTGTCGATTTACCATCAACCTTCGAGATTTAAGGCTTTCATTATTTGAGCCGGCGCTACGCGAAGACTCGACAAAAGCTACATCGTCACGACATTTTCACAAATCCATGATTTATGCGCGTTTCGTGGGAGACGAAAGGGCGGGGAGGGGAGGGAAGGGAACTTTCTGCGACTCTCCTCCTTCCGCCGGAGCTCGTTCGGGGCACGGCCAAGAGCACGGCTCGTCGGGATCGTTGGCTGCTGGGCATAACATAGACGTTTTTAGCGGCGAGAATATCTGTAGGTATGTTTAGAATCTCGCACCCGCGCATATATTTACTGTTCGAGCTACGTGGTCATTTTTTGTGTTTTGTAAGAGCGGCGCGAGCTGCTTTTGCGTCGAATTATTTTATACGCCTACCTCCGCTCGACTCTGTCCGCCTCCTGCCTCCGTTGCGCGCTAAATGACTTTTTCAGTTATTCGTGGCGCGATTCGTTGCCGCCGTGTCGCGTCGCCGATTGATAGCGACACTCGATTGAGAGGGGATTACAACGATTTTGACACGCGCGTCATGGCTGAGGGGTATAGGTGAGGCTTTTCTACGTTTTCAAAAGAATGCGAAAGGAGAACAGATGATATATTTTATGCTGGAACGTCCTTTGACTTTTATTTTGGAATATTTTTTGTTGGTTTGACAAGGAAATAACATGTTGGAATTGACCGCTCGTAAGTTTTATGTATCGGAATCTGAAAAAACTGTGCATATGGCAATATATGCTAGTGGGCACAGAGAAATATAGCTATACTTAATGTTATTAAATTTTTACCTTTTATCATACATATATAACTTTGGTTTTAAACTCCTATGTATTATTTCTAATGGAAATTTTAGTAATATTTTTAAATAGAAATAGAATGACATTTCTTCGTTTCAGTTATTGCGGTTTAAAATGTATAGTTTGTATATGGTTTCAAGTACAAAAAATTGATTCTCGTTTCTAGGGAATTCTAGCAAACATTATCCTGAATTTCAGTACAATATTGTATGTGAAAATCTAGCTAGATTTTCTTACTATTTTTGTTACAAAAATGATATATAGAGATTATAGAGATTGTAGAACGGTTGTCGAGACGGCTCTCTTGCTATATTTCAACAATAATTGAATAGAGGTCACCGATTTACGATAAGATTCTATGTTCAAAAAAGGCCGTAATAAACATTTAAAGAAACATTCATCTGATTTTGTACACAGTCGTAGTATCAATAATTTGCATTAGAGCGGGGAATAGGCCTGCCCAATAAGCTCTTATATACTATACTAGAGATGCTTATTCAATTTTTGATCGATATTATTAAAATGTTATTTTTTCGATAACGTTATCTGATTTTCTTTATAATTATAGGATTTCTCAAATATGTGTATATTTATACAGCGCATCTGTGCAGATTTAACAACCGTAAGATTCCAAATGGCTCATAACGCGAATGACAAAGCGGTCGTGTAGAGCATCGAAAAATTCCCATGAGTCCTAATGTCAATATTGTTGTTTATAATAAAGTTGGATTTTATTATTAATTCAAATGCCAAAGATACGCCGAGCTTAGAACGCTTCGATGGAACATTATAGACGTCGATAATTAATTAATCATACAAGGTTGCAGTTGAGTTTTCGTTCTCTGGTTGTGAAATTTTTCATTGGAAGAACTGATCCTCTGAGGCGATTGCCAGGAGTCGCCTCCTTCGACCAGGGAGGCGGTACAGGCATTAGCGCCAGCCGAAAAGCGAAAGTATCTTTGTGCACACCTTATAGCCCCGGCGATCATTAAAGGTGCGCGCGCGCGCGTGTGTGTACACACACACACACACACACACACATGACAGTCAGTCTCTTAAGCCCACGGACGAGGTGTTAGGAACGGCTATACGCCTGGCGGATCATATATATTTCCGAGCTTCTCAAACAAGGAGGCAGTAGTGAGGTTATGAGAGGGGGGAAGAAGAAGAGTAGCGCCATATTGTCTATGGAAGGCGCTTCGTCTCGCCGGAGCATTGTATCATGGGGCGAAGAAGGCTTTGTTCCCCCCTCTCCACGTCATTGTTGTAAGAGCTGTCAACCCGGTCACGCTGCGTTCCCGGGAACGTCCCCACTCCTCCTCCTCTCCCTCTCACGCGACCTCTCTCGCAAGCGAACGCGCGTGCGTGCGTGAGGCTATCTTGCACTTTTCAAGACAATGGCTCCCCGCGAGAGGTGCTGCACCTGCTGTTGATGCGTGTATATATGTATATACACCGTACATATACCGTATATATACCGTATATATACATACACACGCGCGCGCGCACACGCACTTTACCACCGACCATTGACACTCGGTATGGTGTGGCGACGATGACGCCAGTGGCGGCGCGAGGGAGGAGCGCTCGAAGAGGATCACGCCGATACTCCGCTCTCTCCTCTCTCTCGCCTCGCCTTCTAAAATATTAATACTAACATCGGCGAAACTGGCAAGTAGCGCATCCTCATGAAAGAGGCCGCTAATTATTCGAAGCTATATCATTTGTTACGCGCCGATGGGCCCGCGCCTCCTCGTCGGAGGCTTATTGTGCGCGCGCGCGTTTGCGTGTGTCCGTCAGCAGTGGCACGCGGCGTCGACTTTCGTCACGGGCTGAGTGAAAAACCGCGTGCAAGTGCTGCTACGATTATACGTGCAAGGATACAGCTTAGACCGATGCGAGAAAAAGCCGCGGGAAACCCCGCACTAGGAGATTTTTCGTTCCAGATCAATTTTTACATCTGCGTCATTGCCCCACGAGTATTCAGTTTGACCCATGCTTGATCAACAGTCATTAACAGTTTATAAATCTTAGGTTGATGTTCAGAAACAAATTCTTTACTCGCGCAAGTATCTAGATGTTATTCAGAATCCAGTCCAACTTTTTTATTTGTATATTTTCTTTTCAGTCAGTTAAATCATTGTAAAAATCTTTTTGTATTCTCCATTCTACAACTAATTCAAAACCAAGATGAAATTGTACAAAAAATAAGAGATATTATATAATATTAAGATTAGCAATTTTTCGGAATTTTCAGTCTAATTAAAAGTGGTATATTATGGAACTATATAAAATAAAAAATGTATTCTAATAAAACTGACAAATTAAAATAATAACAACAACAACAACAACAACAACAACAACAACAACGATGACGACGACGATGATAATAATGATAATAATGCTAATAATACCAATGTTGAAAATGATGATGATGATGACAACAACAGCAACAACAACAAAAACAACAACAACAACAACAACAACGATGACGACGACGATGATAATAATGATAATAATGCTAATAATACCAATGTTGAAAATGATGATGATGATGACAACAACAGCAACAACAACAATACGAAAAGAAACAAGGACAACAACAACAAATACTAGCACAATAATAATAATAATTTTCTATGCTTAATTATACCGAAATTTAACAATGTCAACATAACATTAGATTAAATTTAAATACTAAGTTCTTTCGATGAAGAGCATTAAATCATGCATATATGGATACATTCTATAGTTTACTTCTATAACTTACTACCACAGCTTACATAATTCTAATAGCTATAAGAGTTATTTCCTTCGATTAATTTATTTATATGTTAACTTAAATTATCGATCTGACTTTTCAAATATTGTAGTATAATTCTTTTAAGACTTATATTGTCTTTGTAGTGAAAGATTTGAAAATGACATAAAAGTACAACTAACTAAATATTACAGAAAGTCTTAATTTTATGTTAAGGATTTTGATTGAAAGTATAAAAAAAGAAACAATAATTAAATCTTTAATTGTTTTAATTATATAATTAAAATATAATTGGTTTTTATGCAAAGTAATAATGATGTTTAATTTAGTTTAATCAAATATTCGATAAAACTACATCGCTAAGGGCAAAAATATTTGTCAGAGGAAAAAATGAATTTTCCGTCACAATTGATAAAAAAAACGAGCATTCGCCATCAGTGCGCATCATATATAATAAACCTTCGTTCCATATAACCCGCTTGCTTTATACATACAGGCGCACGCAACGAGTGAGAGAGCGAGAGGGAGAGAGAGAGAATCGGGGGAAAACCGCACAGAGCCAACCAAATATTGACGTTAGCGCGATGTTCTAAAAATCCGATGCATATGCGGTCGCGTGGGCATCATACCCCACCCACCGCATGCACAGTGCATCGATGCATGTGCAAAAAGGGAGGATATATATAGAGCGCGCGAGAGACGGTAAAAGAAAAATCCGTCAGAACGGCCGCGTAACCCGATATATATTTGGCTCGCAGGAGTGTGCGCGGGGCTGTGGACGAAATAACGGTCGTCGTGAAAAAGGGAAAATACCGGTGCTGCTGCTGCTGCGCGCGCGCGCGCGCGCACACACACACCCATTAATCCCATTTGTTTATTACGCTTGGTGCAGGAAATGCGATTTCGCTCCATTCAACCCTCCCACTGTTGCGAGCTTTAATTTCGTCCGTGCGGCCACCCTCCCGGATTCACATTGTGCCCCTTTCTCCAAACCACCCTTCTCGCCGAGTGGAACTGGAGGCAGCACGTTCCCTCGCAATTCTTCATTTTGCTGGCTCCGAGGATATCCCTCTTTATTTTCAGGGATTATATACGATAGTATACGCGTCCGTGCTGCAGGGTCGCGAATGCAGCACTTCTCGATATATATATTATGAGTGCCACTCGTTGCTTTGGACTATATATTTTATTATTTTTTTCAACTGACTGATATATTGTATATAATACACACAGTGGGAGCTCTTATCGCAGAACCGGTTTGTCCGCGCAATGTTAAATAATACAATCTAATCCACTTATAATATATATATTCGAGTAGGAGCTTGAGCTTGCATAAAGTATAAACGTGGGTAGATGTGAAAAATTTATGAAAAATGAGCACCTGCGCCGTAGTAGCGCCTTTTATCCACAAATGTTCCATTAAAATTGTCATCGCCCCGCATGGATCAGACGCTAAAGCACAAATTGATAAAACGATGCGTGTAACATATACCACCCTACTCCTCTCTGTCTGTCTCTCTGTCTCCCTCGATTTCTCACCCTCGTCCTCTTTTTGTCGCTTTTTCTATCTATATATCTAATATATCTATCTTTCTCTTCCCCTGAAAATAGGTTCCTTCCTGAAGAAAACTCCATAATAATGCTTTCCAACGCGCGTGGACCCGTTATATTATTACCCCTCTCTTGCTTTATGTGTATATATATATTTGAATCGGAAAGCTTCGATAGTCCTTCACGACAAGTGGCCCCCGATCATTGGATGATTCCATTCGTTCTTTTCTTTTTTTTCTTATATGCACGGGCAGATCGCGAGCGTTCCTTTCGTATTATGGTCGCGTGCAATGCATGAATGGGCCGGATACGACAATCATTATGAAAATGGACTTTTTCCTCAATTTTTGTCCAAATCGAATTTAATTATCTTCTAACGTTTATATAGTATACTAAATACTCCAGATCATCGTTGCGTTCTATATTTTGAAAACTATTGGAGTTTAATCCGCTTATTAATTATCTGATTAATATATTATCAAAATATAAGATCGAAATGTAAATAAAGTACTCGTAAGCATTAGTTTGTTTTTAGAATTCGTTTCTGTAACCTGAAAAGTTATAACAAACTTATTTATTAAAAGTTGAGTATTTTATAAAAAGAAAAAACAATCATTTTGTTTGATGTACTTTCTTCATCATAATTTGACAATGTGTAAAGTGTGTCCAGAATTACTAAAATTATGTTGTCTGTCATTAGCGTTATAGCGATTTATAAAATTATTAATCAATGGAATCAGTCTCGTATAAATTAAAATACAGAACTGACACTTTGGAAAGCAACAAGGTCTATTCTTAGGGAAAATTATCGGAGATTTTCTAAAATTGATCATTGTTATTTATCGTCTTGCGCATCGTCCGGCCACGGCTGCACCGACAACGTGACGAGAAGGACGACATGTCATCATGATGTATATATACACGAGACGGACGCGCTGCCGTATCAGTAATAGCGCGTCCCGTTCCGTCGTTGCCAGCGAAGCTAATGGCGCGAAGGGGGGGGGGGCGAAAATGGGCGCGAGCGTAGTGCGCCCGCAAGAGGGGCGGTACCGCCCACCCCACCCCGACGGCCGCTCACGGATCGATTGCATGTAATAAGCCAAGGGTTCCGCTCGACAAAACGTTCTTAAAGGCTTGTCATGGCTATATTACATATACATATTACACACACACGCGCGCGCGCGCGCTTGTATTATATGTGACCTTGTCGAGTACTTGTATTTTTGTGATTACCAGTTGAGTCGAAATTCTAATGTATAGTCTTGTTTCCAAAGTTTTCGGACCATGAAGTTGTGAATAACAAACAGTTTTCCTGGTATTCGATCCCTGAAATTCGTGTTCCAGAAGGACAAAATACCGTTAGAAAACTGTATTGTACTCAAACCTTTTTTAAAAATACGAAAACTATTGAATATATTAAATTAGTAAAATAAATATATAATATAACAAAAAAATATATATATATACTCAAAATCTTAAAACGTATCGTATAATTCATATAAAATAGATAAATTCATTATATTATATTTTATGTATATATGTACACACGCGCGCGCGCGCGCGCACACACACACACACACACACACACACACACACACACACACACACACAGAGACGCATATGTAAAATGTATAATAATATATAGTAAATATCGATTAAACGAGTATAGCAGTAGTTCCAAATAAGCAAAAAATTTTTATTTTTCAATAAATATTTCATAAGCGTCAAATTATTATTCAGAGAATTTAGGAAAAAAATTTGGAATGGCAAATCTAAACTACTTTTTAGTCAGACTTTTTATTAGATTTTGATGAGTTATATGTGTAGGTTCCTCTAATGAATCAATGAAATTTGATTTGTTTCTAATAATCAAGAAAAAAAATGACAAACCCTAATTCCGGGCTATAGATAAATGTTTGTATAGAATTTTTTGCTTGACGAAATAAGGAGAACTTGCCAAATTCTCGTTAGATTCTATACAATAAATTTTTACGTTTACCGAATGCTCTGCTTTTATTGGTATTTATATTTTGAACTCTTGTATTGAATGCTTGGAATTAAAAGAACTGCCAAGTTTTTCGTTTCGGTGCACGCACGCGCATCCGTCCACGTATACGTTTGAAAATCGAAGCTGTGCAAAAACTCTTACACCTGCCTGAGGGAGGGGGAGTGGGGAGGGGTTCCCGCTCAAAGCACGACGAAGACTTTTATGAAACGTAAAAATATTGGCAAGAAGAAAAGGGAGATATTAAGCGCGGGCACGTGCGCGAAGAAGATAACGGATTTCTTAATTAATATAACCGCCACCGTTTTTACGCCGGAAACTTTTCTCCGCGAGCGCGACCGAGTGCGTTGTATGTACATGTATCTGCTTTTATATATGTCCCTACATACAAATATGTATGTGCCTCCCTGTGTGTGAGCGTGTGCGAGCGCGCGTGTGCGTATATACATAAAAAAACTTTAATTACGACCGAAGACATAATTTATACGAAATACGATTTACTAATGGCCATCGGTAATAAAAACGCTATGATAGAGTTCCGAGAGGCGCTCTCGACCGGGGCGCGCGCGCGCGCTCGCGCACACGCATGTGTCAATTAAAGTCGTAATTGAATCAGCTTGCGGCGCTCGCACGCTCGCGCATTGGCGAGCGACCGGATCGTCGCGGCCCCCTCCCCGCCCTCTTCTACCCGCAGAGCCGTGCTGCGCGCGTGGTCCGTCCGCTACGGGGAGAGCCGCCGCGTGCCGTAATTGCCCGAAAAGTTTCTCATTAAAGCGCGGAGTCTTCCCGCGGGTGCGCGCGAGAGCGGTGCATCCGCCTCAGAAACGCTCGGTACAGGGGAGAGAGCGCGAGAAATCGCATACCGCTGATCGCGCGGCGTCGATAAAATTCGCTCGCGCGCTCGTACTCTAGCAGCCCCCCTCCTCCCGCCGCCACCCGGGATCGACGCGAGCATCCCATTTTTCGTTTAGTATGTACACGCGTATGTGCATATAATTTATAAATGCGCTGTGCATATGTATATATACCCATATATAAATGCAGAAATTTTTGCAGCACGCCCACTGGCGGGCAGAAGGATAGCGCACGGGAGAAGAAGATAAGGATCGAGAGGCGCGCGTCTTTTTCTGTGTGTGTGTGTGTGTGTGTGTGTGTGTGTGTGTGTGTGTGTGTGTGTGTGTGTGTGTGTAAGCGCCCGGTCGCGGACGGTGATATCGCGGCCTCAGCCGCGTGGAACTCTTATATACGCGCGATTCCATCGGGTGTGCGGTTGGGAGCGCGAAAAGCGTGACGGATTCGCTTGCGCCGGGGAAAGCGCCTCCCGGCACGCGTGCGCAGGGTGCCTTGACGCGCGAATCTTATCGGGCGGCCGAGCGTAGTATACGCTATAATATATTATATTTTTTTCACGCGCTGCTGCGAGAGCCTGACGGATGTACATCTGAAGAGCGAAGGCGCGGAGATTCTCGGAGAGCGCGTCCATGTATGTACGTATTTAGTATTTTGAAGGGGAAAATCGAAGCAAAGTGCGCAGCTCTTGCTCTCTCGAAGAAGAGAGAGGGAGAGAGAGGGAGAGAGAGAGAGAGAGAGAGAGAGAGAGAGAGAGCGACGGGAAAGCGTAAATCTCTGTTTGGAGAGTCGATCGAAGTTCGACTTATGGATCTTCGTGAGTTAACTAGAGGTGGCGCGCGCGCGCGCGCGCACACACACATACAGAGCTATAGCGGTAACCGAGCCCTAGGAAAATGCTTACGAAGCTGCCTTATAGCATGAGCAGCTCTTATTAAAAACTAAAAAAGAACCTGTAGATTATCCTTCTCGTCTTGACGCATAATTTTAATCTTATTATATTTATCTAAATGTTTGTTTAAGTTGTTGTGTATTACAACTTCCCAAAAATATATCAACGTATACGTACTATTTCATACAGTCATTTATTAAAATAGTGGCAAGTTCACTGGTGATAATCAGCGAATAATTTCCGATTGAATAAATGATAACTGTGTTATGATCGTTAATAAAAGATAACTGATTCAAACCTACTTTTTCATATCTTTTAGCGAGTTAAATAGGTTCAGTGTTAATAATACGAATCGATAAAATTATATTTATAATTTCTCACATTTAACATTTTTTCAAACTCCTCCACTTTAAATGCGATTCATATTCTATACAATATCGTTAAATTTAAGTTACTAGAAAAAAAGTTGCATTGTCATTTTAGTAAATCAGAGAACATTCCACCGTTCACTCGGTGCAAATCAAAGCGATGCTAGGTTAGCAGTAAAACATTGACTGATTTACCAGTTAAATGCTCATTGTTTTATAGTACGTTGGCGATTTTCATCCCATCAAAATTAGAGAATACGTATATACTATGCACACAATATTAGACGTGATATTTGTCAACCAACATTAATTTTTTAACTAAACAATCCAGCTTGAAGTACGCAGCGAGTCACATTAGTGATCTTTACCATTTAGTGATCGTCGATGAAAAACAATTATTTCATAATGAGAATCAAAGCCATTGAGAAAATAGTTAATAAATTCTCGGATTGAGTTTTAGAGAAAATGTAGCTTATCTTTTTGGTGAAACCATGGCATGGACGACAACTATCATTTTAAGCTTCATCCGTAATCGAAGAATCTATTTTGTATTAAAAAATATTAAAGCGACAAATTTTTAATATTGAAGAATCGATAATTGCTAAATCGATAATGTTGTTACTATAAAAGCACGGCACAGCCTATATGTCGTAAAAAGAGTAATATCGATTATGAAAGATTCCTTTTTCTCACGCTATAAAAAAGTAAATTTATTACGATCTGAAATATCCTTAAAAATAGCTGCATTATGATTCTTGTTTTTTTAACGCTCAGTGACGTCGCATATGTTGAAAAATCAACAGCCTTTAAAATAAATTAAATATCTGCATTGAATTCTCGAATGCAGTAATTCTCGAGAAATCTTCGTCCAATCTTTAAAAACGCGCTGGAATCGAACCTGAGAGAGACAAATATTACATCTTTGTTCACTGCCGCTTCTTACTACTACACTCGTAAATGCTCGTTTGTATTTCACTACAGTTACCGTTGAAATAAAAAATATCGAGGAAAAAGGCATGCATAGAAAAGACGCGTGCTCATTTGTATCGTATCGTTTTGACGAAACAAAGAGAGCATATATGAAAGAGAGACGGAGAGGCCTTGGAATGCGAGCTAATATATGGCTCAATCGTTGAGCCGCTTCGCGGTAAACTTTTACTTTTGCACACGGGATACGGGGCAATCGCGAACTGGCATACCGAAGCAGCTTCGGCGATGCATCAAACACATATGACCGTATATTTTATAAAATAGACTAATTATTAAAAAAAGACGGTCTATCGCGTACGTATACATTACGCAAGATCATCCAGAGCAAATCGTTTTGCGCGAAATTATTGTTCGGTGCTTTTATCACCGCCGCCACCGCCACCCTCCCTCCTTCCTCATGACTTTGCGATTTTTTCTCATGTTGGAAGAATGATTTGTCAACTTTAATTTTCAGTTTACAAACAAGAAAAATAATATTCGTGATTAAAAAGCCTTATAAAAGTTATAGGTTTCGCAAAAAGAAAAAAATATGGGTGATATATTTGGTCCGAATTGAATGAGGTAACTTTGATGACCTCCAAAATGAGACGGCACTCTTTTATAGACCTATAATGCTCTCCCATTCTCGAGATTTACTACCATATTTTCGTACTTAAAATTATAGTATTATCCTGTAATTAAATTGAATATACTGCCTTCTATTATAAGCATATTTTTTATAGGAACCACAACTTTTGACACATCCAATTTTCTTACTATAATTATATAAATGTAAAAAGTACAATGTTTTGGGAATGGCCGAACGTCAGGTCCTAAAACTTTATAGGGCCTCATTTTGGTTTCCTCGTTCGATCTGAGTCAAATCTATTTGTACTCATATCTGACAAGGTTCTCTTTATTAGTTCTTCAATATATGTATTTATATGAAATCAATCAATTAAAATAAATTGCACAGTTGTTAATAGTTTTTCATTTTCCGAGCCTAAAAATTTAATTTTAATGAAAATAAAGTATTAAAATTCACAAGAAAAAGATTGTTATAGGTACATACATATCTGTAATTTGTTCGAATCGATAAAATTCATATTGATTGGATAAGTTTTCACTATTATTCTAATCACTATTATTCCAATAAAGGTAAATTTCATCCCCATCCAAAATAATAAGCCGTCATTCTTAAAAGGGCAAAATAAGACCAAAGTTATATTATGCATAGTTTGTAACGATCCAGTTGAAAATACTATATCTATCTATCTATCTATCTATCTATCTATCTATCTATCTATCTATCTATCTATCTGTCTATCTATCTATCTATCTATCTATATATATATATATATATATATATATATATATATATATATATATATATATATATATATATATATGGTTTCAAAATCATCGTCGATATGATTGGACGAAGACACGCATCAGTCGCTATAGGATGTTTTCCCCAGCAATTATAATTGATCGAAGCCCATTGCAAGCCCAATTTAAATACACGATATGTATAATAATAATCGAACTATGTACCGCGTCAATTCTCACCAAGACATTCGAGCTGCTCGTAACAATTTGATAGTTTGCATTGCCAAAAAAATACATTTATCGAATAGTTTCACAGAAAAAAAGAGGTACCCTAAAATAAAAGGCCTTGTAGAGTTAGACGTTATTTATATATAGTAAATTTATACTTCAATTTTTAAATGTAGTTTTGCTGTTTTGTAGCCTTTAACGTTTTGATTACTTTATGTGAACTTATTTCTATATTAAGGAATAACAGTTTGTGAAACGCTCAATAGAGAATGTATGGTTTTTTATCTACTTAATATAACGAAAAATAAATTAACAATAACTGTTGCAAATATTTAATATTGTTAATAATTTAGCAGAGTTAATATTGAATTCTTTTCTTCCTTTGAAATTTCTATAATAATCTCATGTACCACATTTACCTTTTGCAAAAAATAAAAAATATTAGGTTATAAACTCGTTACAGAATAAAATAAAATAAAATAAACTTTTGGTTCTTTGTTTGACAATCTACTCTTACGCTCGTAAAGGAAATATCTATAATTAGTATAGCATTCGTGCAATATTAAAGGATAGTCTGTTGCGGTGAGTTCTTATGAACAGTGAAATATTTAATTATCAAATCATAAGTAATTCCACTATTGAAAATTTCATTTCGAAACTTTTGGAAATAAACTTTTTCAAATTTATATCAAAATGGAAGAGTGAATTTAATTAAAAAAAATTGTGCAATTGAAGAACTTTCAAGAACATGAATCATGTTTGGCGTGCGTTTATGTACTTTTTCTATTTTACGCCCTACTTTTTTCTATCATTCTCTTCGTTTTTTCTGTCATTGTCAAAATCTGGTTGATTGATACCTCTTGTGCAAATACTGACCCACTCCTCTTTTGCCGGGAATTTTAGGAACATTTAGGAACACGGACTCATCGACAACTCCTGTATCTCTCTCTCTCTCTCTCTCTCTCTCTCTCTCTCTCTCTCTCTCTCTGTTTCTCTGTCTGTCTCTTTATCTTCTACGAAGTTGCGCTGTATATGTTCCACAGTAGATAATGCGAGTCTAGATAGCGGTGAAAGAAGAAGATGCGAAATGTTCGTTCGTAATGGGGCAGCGCCATATCAAATGGAAGACAACGAAAAAAAAACAGCGCAGCTCCATCGGATCTCGTTGTTACGATGCACAGGTGGGAGAAAATACGCGCAAGTTCCTCGCGGGGGAGGGCGGCAGCTCGAGTGTCACGCGCATCGAAGGACGAATGGGAGAAGGAGATCGAGAAAGAGGGCATAATATCCTCGCCCATAAAACAAGACAACGCCAAAGAGAAAGAGATAGAATCGCAGGTCGAGCGCGCAAGTAGTAAAAGACGGAGAACGAAAGACGTGCACTCTCGCGCACACTGTCTTTGTCGTTCGCCCGTGCGCTCTGGCTCTGGCACGTACGCACGCGTTAGTACCGCTGGTCCCCGCGGCCAGTCGGGGGGGCGCCACCTTCCCAGTCGCGGTCCGAGCTCGTCCCCTCCCGCCTCCCGCCCCTTTCCCATCGGCGCGCACACACGCACACTCTAATATTCGCCCCCTCTCTTTGCCTCTCTGTTTCAGCGCTCGCGCGACTGTCGAGCAGCGGCGGCGGCGGCGGCAGCCTCGAGGGTGGCGACGCGCTTGGTGGGGATGTCGCCTTCGGCCCACGGAGCGGTGGTAGGGGCAGCGACGAGGACGAGGGCGGTGGTGGTGGCGGCGGCGGAGGAGGCAGCCGCGGCGGCAGCGGCAGGAGTAGCCACGGCGGTCCCGATGGTGGGGCGGGGGGGGGGGGGAGCGGCAGCACGGAGCAGCGGCGCGCGCTGGAGACGCGGAGAAGGAGGAGAAGCCACCGGCTTCAGAGACTGTCGAGCCGACGGCCGCGTTTGACGTCGCCTCTCTCGTGCTCTACGGCTCGCGCGCGCTGCCCCTCAGGCTTAAGCTCTTCCTCGATCAGTTGTTCAGCCAGCTAACCCGCGCGCAAGTCACCAGGCTGCTGGCCGCGTTCGGCTGGACACCGGAGGATTACACGCGCGGTTACATACTGCAGGTGAGTCTCAATCTGATCTCGATCTCCCAGTCTATCTCCGATCCCCTCTTTCCTCTCTATTTATATCGCTAACGCCACGTCTTTCCGGCTCTACTTCGCGCACGTCCTCTCCCAGGCACGCTATTGGCATTGCTGTACGAGGCTCTCCGTCTCTCTGGTCTTATTCTAGCGTCGTCCGCCAGGTTTCGGGGACGGCCGCGTCGAGTTACGAGGTCGATCGCGCATACGCCAAAAAGTGCGGGGAAGGAGCAGGCATCACATCAATAAGATAAACATCCTGACCTGAGCCGAGGCGCTCGTAATAGTCGCCCAGAAGTGTTAGACCGCGCTCGCGCTGTCGCATCATCGATCTTGTCCGACGGCTGTTCGCGCGTTGTTGTTCTTATTTTTTTCGCGACGCGAGGGGAGTCTGATGTGATGTGCGCCGCAAGGCGACTCGCTCTACTTATATGCACGCGGTGTCAAAAGGCAGCGTGAGGCATTTCGACTCTCTCTCGCTCTCTCTCTGTGCCGGCTCCAAAAATACACTCATACACTCGACTCTTTAAAGTGACAGCCGTCAGCCGCGCCTGATGTCGTCAACGTCCACCTCTAATTTTTCGTCTTCTTCTACTCTCTACTCACTCTCTCTCTCTCTCTCTCTCTCTCTCTCTCTCTCTCTCTCTCTCTCTCTCTCTCTCGCTCGCTCGATACGTCTCTTCGAACCCTTCGTTTTTCTATTTCTCGACCGTCTCGCCGCCCGACTCGAACGCGTGACATTTCGTTTGGTTGCGAGCGTGCTCGCCTCCTCCCACCCGTCCGCTGACGTTTGACGCGCACGTACATTGTTTGCCCCGCGTAAAAGGTGACGGCTTCGGCGCTTCGCTCTCTAACTAATACTTTGAAAACCCGCTCTACATAGTGATACTAATCGCGGAGTGATACCAGTGAACCCAGTTACCTCGCTGTCCCGAGGTGAAGGACAGAGACTGCGATTGCGAACCGTAAAAGTTTGAGTGGAGGACTCTGGCGAACAGACCGCTAGCGCGGATGAATTGGCGCATCGGAGAGGAGCCCGATGCGGGAAGAAGGACGCAATCGTCGAATACAGTGAAAGTAACGGAACGAGGATCAGTGTGTGAATTCCGCGTGTGTGATAACTGTGCAAATCTTCGTCGACGATACGTATCGAGTGACCGTCCGGGGACGATAGTGCCATGGACGTTCGCCGATGCCTCGAGGATGGAATGAACGCGCCAAGTACCGATCTTTTCACTATTCAACGAGGCTCCTCGATATGTGCCACGAAACGCAACGACCGGGTCGGCAAAAAGTTCTCCTTACGAAAATGCTGGAGAACCGAGCCGCGACTGTATAGTCGATGCGCGATAATCGACGGCATCGCTTAAAATAACAAAAGATAGGCCCTGCTCGTGGGAGAGCGGAGGAACTATCCTGCGATCTACGCGGCACGCGATCGATGACCGAAAGTGCGTCCTATTCGATTGACTATTATAGTAGCCGATTGGCGCAATAGTGCGACCCGATATCATTGACAAGGACTGAAAAATGAAAAATACTAGAGCTCGAACCCTCGCGTACAATAATCGGGATAGTGCAAGGGTTTCGTGCGCGGGACAGAAGAGCGACGCCTGGAGTGATTTTCTCTTTTGTGTAAAGTTAGTTTCGTTTATACAGTGTTGCGGCCAAGAATAAAAAAACCCGACGTTTATTCCAATATTGTTTTCGTCTTGAAAAAAACTCACGACAATTCTCCCGTACAAGTGCAAGCTGTAAAGCTCTCTATATATACATATACGTAAGTCCGTACAGGTTCAAGCGCGAAGAAAGTCGACAAGAGCGGTTTTTCATGGATTTTCCTTCTTTCTAAAACCATCGGTTTAACATTCAATGTGAATAATGATAAAAATGGACTGTTGGCGTCCTACGCGTAATTCATTCTCTTTGATAATCTAAAAAAATGTGTCAACGTCATTTTTATAATCAAAAGCAATAGACCCGTATTGATTCTTTCAGAAAAATACAGAAGCATAAGTTCACAGCCGAGATATGTATTTTTGTACTTGTAAAATAGTTTTATAAGCATTTTTTCCAAGACTTCCTTAGTTTACCTTAATTTATGTAAAATTCTATTTTAATGGCTTTTTAAAAAAATTATATCAATATATTGTTATATACAACATTTCAGTAAATGACCTTCTCTTGCTGATATAATAAATAGTTATTAAAAAAATTTTCCATTACTAAAACATAAATACTTTCTCACTCTCCAATTGGAGCTGTGCATATGTGATTTTCTCTTACGAATCTACTGAAACGAATCAACTAACAAAATTCATTTTTATCTAATTATTACTAAAATATGTTTTATCACTTTAATGGCAGAACCGATGTCGTTTGTCTTGGTTTGGTCTTGCAACAGTATATGCTATCCTAGCTTTTATTTTATTTTTACTTGATAAATTATATTATTCAATACATATATAGTTCGTTAAATAATTAAAAGAATTTAAAATACTTAATATAATAATAATTAATTAAAATAATTATTTAAATTAATAATAAAATAGAATATTAATAGGAAATTCTAAAGTCGTAATAATTTAAATTAAATATAATAATTATTAAAAAGTAAAATCATAACAGGTTTCAATTTTCGCGAAGACAGTTTTTTAAACGAAGAATCATAATATAAACGGTAAAATTATATTCGGGCAAAACTTTGTTACTATATTAAAAAAACTTTATTAAGATTTGTACATACCATTACTAATTTCTTTTTTCTCAACTGGTTAATTTTGTAATAAAAGAACATGATCGAATAAACTTTAAAAAGCTGTAACAAATTCAAATTGAGTTCTGTTACGCGCCATTGATTAGAAAATGAAAAAATTCGATAAAAAAAACATGAAGCGGTGCGTATAAGATATGAAGTTCCGTATAACATACAAATATTGCAGCCTTTATAAACATTGCGCATATATCTAATTTAATTATATATTATTTAAACAATGAAATGTGTAAGCCCTTATAAATTGCAATTACGATAAAAATAAGTAGTTGAGAACGAAGAAAAAAAAATAAACAAACTTTGACAAGATCCTCTTCGAAAACAAGATCTTTGATAACTTTATTCACGCTTCATGAAAATGAAAGTCACAGTATTCGTTTTAAATCCCCGATTATTCTCTTGATTTTGAAGACGAGACAAGAGACTCTTGACAAATTACCCAGTACAGCGTATAGTTAGTTAATCCGCAGTTAGGCGGCTTAAACAATCGAAACAAAGTGCCTTTTTTTAAAACCGATCGGCCGAATGGCGGGCAAGAAAAGTTCACTCGGCGCACCGCGACAGGTCCGCGGTAGATCTATAAAACCGCTCGGAAATCAAGCAAATCGCTAACGTAGAAAAAGAACGAAAAAACGGCGATAGGATATCGGGCTTAATAGAGGCGGTATTTTGCGGTGAAATGTATAATATGTATATATATATATATATATTAGTGTGTGTGTGTGTGTGTGTGTGTGTGTGTGTGTGTGTGTGTGTGTGTGTGTGTGCGTGCCTGTGTGCGCGCTTCGAAGTGATTGCTTCTTCGGATCCTCTAAATCTCTCGGAGGATCGCAAGTAAAAAAAGGGATCTATGTACAGATGTCGTGGTAATCTAACGATCACAGGATCTGTCATCCGTAGCGCGTGTGCGTTTATGTTTATATAAAAACGCCGACTACAGGACATTATCCGCGTATTATAAACTGAATTGCCGCCGACATCGTCGGCGTGAAATTAAGCATATATATATATATATATATATATATATATATATATATATATATATATATATACGTATATATATACACACGGGAAACCGGTTTCCCCTCGGTGCGTCGGGTCCCGTGCGCGCGTATATATAGGTATTTATATGTGCGGTGTGCACCGTCGCTGTCGCGTACGTATATCTATATATAAATGTGCGCATTATAGCCCCCTAGCCCCGCGCATATATATATCGTATACATAGGCTTTTACATAAAAGACTTGGATCGTCGCGGTATGCCGAATACGAGACTCCTCTGCATACGCATATATGTATGCATAGGATTACGTATAAAGGTATGTTTTGCAGACGTAGCTCGGCTTCGTGGGCTAGCTTCTTATTAGTAATATCATATTGATAATCGACGCGATTAGGGATATGCCCAAGATGGACTATTAGAGCGGCGGGAGAACTGCGGGTGGAATTCTGGACCAAAGCGCAAACTTATATGCTGGATATCAAACAAGGATAATTCGATAGCCTGTATTATCTGCAGATAAAAGTTTTCTCCAATGTGTCATCGGGGTTTGATGTCGAAACAAATGAGATTGCCTGAATTTCCTCGCGAGCGCTTTAACTGGCAGTAATTGGTCTTTCTCTTTCTTTGCTACTAAATTAAACCCAAATTATAGACATGAATATTCTTGTTCATTTGACTACTAAATTCTGTCTTTAACTTTATCTATGCTTGACTTCAAGAAATGTAAATTTCAATATTTTGTCCTAAAATAATAGGTAACATAATGTCGTTAAAAAATAAATCATTTTGGCTCTTTTATATGCAGCCTTATATTTACAAAAGAAATTCGGGTAATTTTTGATAGATTAAATTTCCGCATATGCCACGGTACATGTATATGCGCAATTTCAAAATAAGGAACAGTTTGAATTTATACATAGGAAAAATAAAAAGGACAGGATTTAAAGCTTAAATAATAAATAATGTAGTATCCGATGTATGTGACGGTAATAAGATGGTAATAAAATTCTGATTATGTAATTTCAAACGATTCCGATTCTAATTGGACATGCGAATATCGTAATTTAAATCGAAATTTTCAACGGTTTTATGTTCTCCTCTAAATTCCGATATTTGCAATATTTCATTTTATTTGTTGAAAGGACGAGCGAATTATTTGCCAGTTACATTCGAAGAGTTACTTTTTCGTATAAAAATTGCGAAATTGGCCCATCCATTTTACAGACTGTCATATTCCCATCAATTCTTCCCAATTTCCCCACTGTTTGGGGTGTTATTTTTAACTATAGACATCCAGAAAAATCCAGGGACTTTGTGCTAAAACATTCCCTTCTACACAATATCGCAAATTTAGCCAGTCCTTACATCGACATCAGATTCAAGCGCATTTCCGTATTTCTCCTCTTTTTTGCTTTTATCGCCTACAGGGACTATCGCGTTCGCGATTGGATTTTCAAAGAACTTGGCGACATCGATAGTACGTACATGTGTTTTCGTTTTCTTTCGTTTTCTTCTTTTTCTTGCTCAACATTTTCTGTTTGCGGTCTTTTGCAATCCACTACTTTTCATGCAAACATACACACACACACACACACACACACACACACACACGCGCGCGCATATATATATATATAAATATATATATATATATATATATATACAAAGGCGTTAAGTATAATAGATGAAAAGATTCAACATTACACGATCTGCGCGGCATGTACAATTCGATCTTATGACGTACTGGACTTTGTGCATTCTTCTCTTCCTCTCCGCTTTTCTCCTTATGTGTAAGTGTGCGCGCGTGTCTCTCTCTTTCTCAGCCGTCGCATCAATGACTTTTTGAGCGAGGACATGCACAAAATTCGCGAATAATACGTATTGTAGATGCACATATATATATATATATATATATATATATATATATATATATATATATATATAAGTTTCAAGGATCTCAACTCGAACGTGCCCGACAATGGCTGCGTGTGTGCATCGATTTTCTCTCCTCGGCTTCAATGGCGCCGCGCTACCGTCGCAGACGCACACGATTCTTCGGGGGCGACGAATACACACACACACACACACACACACACACACACACACACACACACACACACACACACACACACACGCACACACACACACGCACGCACACACGCACACACGCGCGCGCGCATATGTAGTAATATATATATTTCAATATATATTTCAATATATATATATAGAAAAGAAATCTTGCTCGTGGATATATATTAAGTCTCTGTCTCCTCTCGTCGCTCGAATAAACGGCTTGGGCCGTCTGCAGGTACTCGCGAATATGCGCGAAATATAACATATGGGAAGAGGAGTTATAAAAAAAAACAACAACAGAAAAAGAGGATCGTTTTCTCAACGCAAAACGCTTTTATTGCTTCTGAGTAAACTAATTGCTTTGTCGTTAAACGAACGAGTATAATGCGCGTCTTTGGAATGAAACGAAACATATGCAGATGTAGGTATAGGTGTATATATATATATAGGAATATAGAATAGATAAGTATAGGAAAAGAGGAATAAACGAAAGACAATATATATATATATATATATATATATATATATATATATATATATATATATATATATATATAAAGAAACGAATGCGCGGTCTTTACGCTGATGAATATTTAAGCTGTGCGCATTTCGTACATAATACGTATATACATATGCAATTGACTAAGTTTTTTTAAATTTGCGTTACTATATAATTGCCGCGATAATGATTAAAAGTAAATATATATCTTCTCGTGCGCGGGGATTTCTCCAATTTGTTTACCGTGAGACCCCATCAGCGAGAAGAGAAACTTAGATATATAATGCGGACACCCATTTATGGAAAACTGCTGTATACTTACATACGAGTCGTTTCAGCTAAAAAGTATAATATCGCTGTATAAAGTCAAGGGCGATTCGATTGCCGCCTCCTTTGTTAAAATCTGTAACGACGGTATATAATTGCGGCTCTGTGCGACTAAATCAATGTCTAAAATATAGTCGACGAGAATCGATCACAGGTAGAGCGAGCATAGGTGGGTAAAATTAGTTTTTGACAGAAGTTTTTGAGCTTAGAAAATCGCGCTAAACTTGTGCAAAAATACTTATTTAGTAGTAGACAAGGAAAGTTGAAAATGAAAAAATTTTCTAGTTTTAAAGTTAAGAATTAGGATGTATCAATTTTAACAATGTTTTTCAGAAAGCTTCGAACTTTATTATGTTAAACAAGTATACAGATTTTAATAGATACATAGATCTGAGATATGCCCAGAATCATAAATATGACATAGTTCAAATACTTCATTTTCTAATAACCGGAAAACTTACAATATTAATATAACTTGTTAACGTTAAAGTTTTACATTATTCAGGCCCAACATTAAGCATTTAAAAGTGTAAAGACTAGTCCTTCTTAGACTGGTAAACATGGTTTGTGTGTGACGGACAACTGAAGTTAACTAATATATCTGTTGCGTTAATTCCAGAGAGCTGTCGGTTCCATTTTCAAAACGAGAAACTCATTTATCATAAAACGAAACGATCAACATTGTTTAATGTTATACACGTCTAAGTGGCATTGTATAAGTCAGACGGAAAAAGAGAGGCAAAAGTAAGCGTAATTGGTAAAAGACTAATTGATAGACTTGTATAAGAATTGAAATTCGTATATAATAATAGGAACGTCGTGGGATCGTTAAGAGGACAGCACCTCTCTAGCGGCGCTGTATTCCGCGTTAACGCGCCTTCAAGAAAGTTCTTCTATTTGTTATAGAACGTAGCTTTATCGTCGGATACTTTAGATTTCGGTAAAAGTATGATTAAGATTCATATTTTAAAAATGATCAAATAAATTATGTCGGTAACGCTGCGTATCCTTCGACCATCGACCAAGTAAGATCATTCTGACGATATGCATATCTTGTGCGCCTCCCGTATTATATTGTATTATAAAGTATTTGCCTTTGGTTTTTTCGGACTGCGGACGGAGACACGGTCGGGCGCCTCCAACATTTCGAGTCCTCTCACATTCGTCTGTATATTTGCCCCTTACCGTTTTTTCGACTTTTATACACAAAACTGTTTCGTTCGCATACGGTAGTCCGCTCATTAATGCGAGAATTCCACGGGCGTACATCTGTGTATATTGTATTTACACATATTTACACATACGCACACGCAGTCGCACACGCGCGCGCGCACACATATGCAGGATCGAATCTTTCGTTCGTTCATATATTCTCATGATACTTGAAGCGCCTCCGCGCCTTGCTCGACGCCTCATTCGGATGTCTCCATCTCCCACCGCTCATATTATAACGGAGACACGCTCAAATATTTTCATATCACACCTTGAGCGCCTCTTATAATATAACCGAACCGCGTCTGGTGACTGGGCGTTCTTGTTTCCCACCTACGCCAGAGATCGGTCTATATAAAAATAGAAGAGGACAAAGAGGAAAAATAGTAAAAAAAGCCACCCAGGCCGCTACATTCGGAGGTACGGTGTGTGCCTCATTGCGAGCGCGTCTATCAAGACATTGCCTCGTGCCTAGAATACGAAGCGGTTCCGCATTCGGTGGGATGAAGCACCGAATTACGGAGTACGGGTATACGGAGTATAGATGCTAATTACGCGCTGTATCCTAATCGCGCTATGCGCGCGGGACTCTTGTTTTATCGGTGACGCCCCGTGTGGTGCACGTAAGAAGCGGAAACGGAAGAGAGCTCGCGAACTAGTCGCATTTGCGTGACGTGGAGTGTAGTAGTGGAAGAAGTTGAGGTGGCAGCAGCAGCAGCAGCAGCTTCTCTGGGCTCTTTCAATCATGGGAAAAAGCTTCGATACTTTTATATATATATATATATATATATATATATATATATATATATATATATATATGTATATGTATGTATATATATATATGTGTGTATATGTATATATATATATATGTGTGTATATGTATATATATATGTGTATATATATATATGTATATATAATCTGAATGTACGTATCAACAAACACACGCGCATAATAAAATCGT
>JACCIC010000020.1:1925000-2035000 GCA_018907035.1 Sycobia sp. Sy_11
CTAATGAAACGTTTGCCGCCGTGCACCCGGCAAGGATTTTTAATGATTTCAGTGGCCTGCACGGAGCTCGCAAAATTGTGACATTGGAAAGAAGTAGATCTTTAAAGTTGAATCTCTCTCTTTCCGAAAATGATTATTTGTGTACAGGCCTAGATATAAATATATATATAGATCTATATATATATATATATATATAATATTAATAAAACTGCGAAGTTCATTATAATAATAAACGAGAGAGAGGAAGACAAGAGACACAAGAACAAGACGACTCCTAGACATCGTCAATATTATTATCCGATCAATCTGAATGCGCCAATTGACGCACGATCTTCGAATTTTTCGTTATTCTATTTGAAACCGTTTGCCGCTTTTTAATCGATCTATTTCTATTCATCTGTCGATAAGCATATCATAAATTTTATTCAGTATTATATAGATTATGTACGTTACTCGTTTTCCATGTACACCTGAATACATCCGATTTTGTGGTTTCCCCTTACAGAAAGATCGATGCGTTAAAAGGTGAAAAGTTTAAAAATATTTTTTTCCCGTTCAATAACCATTATTTCTCCTGCCTATGTGCGTGCGTGCACAGATGCATGCGTTGGTGCGTGTGTGCGTGTGACTCTTTGTCAAACAAGTTCGACCCCTATGACGTTATCGAGCCCCAAGAATCGTATTGTGCACCGGCAATTTTTCCGCGTGTATATAATGAATGTGGAAGGAAGATACTCGAGAAGACTCGCGAGTACATGTCTTTTACGAGTCAGGTTTCCGAGGGAAGGGTGACTGATGTGGCTCCTCGTGAATATATCCGCGGGGAGATAGCGCCGACTGTACGCAGGATGAAAGACATACCGTAAGGAGAAAAAAGGACGAGACTTATGTGTACGTGCACCTGTATATATTTATGTATGTACCTGGATCTACACGTATATAGTTGCGCGCCCGCGCGTTCAGCGTCGTCCGTATTATATGCGAACCAATTTAAAAGCGGATATCCTCGGCGCGATCTTCACGATTTCTACACACGGGAGCGAGGCGCGTACGTAAGACGCCGGGGGGTGCCGTCGTGCGTGAAATCATATGCGACGTCCAGTCACGGGCAGCGCCTTATTTCCTTAACGTTCGAATCGCACTCTCGCGCGAATATTACCACGGCCGACGCGGATGAAACAAGCGAGCAAGCCAGTGCCCGAAGACTACTGCCGCCGCGAGATGGCGCCAGCACCTGGGACGCCAAGCGCGAGCTCTTCCTTTACTACTGATCTTTAATACATATATGTGTATTCTACTGCGCTCGCTGCCCGTCGGAAACTTTAACACGATATCGTCGACTAGCTTCGAATTCTGCGATTGCAAATATTAATTTTTGAACATACCTATTATAAAATTATAGTGCAATGTTAAAATAGCTATAATCTTAAGAACTTGACATGCTAATAAAGTGAAATAATACATAAAAGTATAAATATATTAACAGAAATATAAGATTTGGAAAAATTCAATGAAAATAGATAATGAGAACATCTATGAGTTATATCGTAGGCTAACACTAAATACTATAGTAAAAAAATTTTTTATTAAAATTTTTCATTCCAAGCTTAAAGAAAGATTTATACTAAAAGATTTAACAATGCATAACAATTGCAGGCAACTGATATATAGATAGATAGATGTGTATTTATTTTTAATCATGACTACAGTATGTCATAATAAATTACGCTTTAAAACAAGAAATTGCTGCACAAGATATTAGCTCAATACAGAAACTTCCATGAAATATTGAAATAACGTGAAACAATATACTTTTCTAAACTATATTTGAGAGAGTCATGATTGGCCTTCGCCATTTTCCGGATTATGTATTATTCAAAATTCTAATACAAATATAAAATAAAAATATAAAAAATAAAATTAGCGATAAACTTAGCACTATATATATATATATATATATATATATATATATATATATATATATATATATATATATATAGTGCTAAGTTTATATATATATATATTAAATAAGGAAAAAAATTACTATAACAGTGTAAAAAAAAGTATTGAAAAAAATTGAGGACAATAATACATACGAACACTATAATGCAAATTGTTTCATCAGCTACACTATGTACCATTGATAATTACCAGAATGAAGTAGTTGAAGTATAAACGTTTTTTGAGTTATGCGAGAGTATCGTAAATGCTCCCTTCCCCTACACAGCGCACGAAATTCAACCACAACGCAATACAATTAAAAATAATGGAGTAACTTAACAGTTGCTTGATTCGCAATTTGGTGTCCTGCGCGCTCATTCTAATGCTGCGGCGCTGCCGCGGCCGATCGTGAAACATTTTTATTGCATTGAAGCAGATATTTTGAGAGAGAGAGAGAGAGAGAGAGAGAGAGAGAGAGAATGAGTAACAGTGGGAACAGGGGAAGAGAGAGCGCGACATACAGACAGACGAGAATATAGCGAGTAACGTTTGTGCAACCGGTAATATAAAGCATAGATGCTCGAGGAACTTGGCAAAAAAGAAAACCTAAAAGACTCTCTGTTGACGACTTCCTCAGTGCTATGGCATTCCTCCCTCAGTTTTTCCCTTCTCTCAAAAAGGTTTTTTCGCCCGATTTGAAATTATTTCATGGTGAGTACGTATGCGCGGATACATTTAGGTGCGGTTTCAATCCTTCTCGCCTTATTACTTTAGGCTAGCTCGGAGCTTTTCTCCTCTCTCTCTCTACATTTTTTTATCTCTCCCTCTCTCTTTCTATTTTTCCCTCCACCTCTTCCTTAATCCCTCAGATGCTTATTCTGTCGCCACAGAACCGTTATATATGCGCATCGTTAGTGTAAAATAATCTCTTTCGCAATACGCACACGTATACCATCAACTAAATAAGTGCAAACGAGCATCCGATACGTGAGAGCAGCGTACATATAAACGCTGTTTGCTAGATATTTTGTACGCGGCTTCAAAGAAAGTATATACATACATGCGAACACAAAAACATAAATATATAAACTATGTAAACTAATGATACTGATTTACGACACGCTCTCCGCAAAGACATTATATATGTAAATAATCGCCTACATGAATCGAGGTGCCTATAAAATTGATCAAATCTAAGCAGCCCATTCGATATAGAAAAACCGCGTTTCCATCCCCTGGTAGAAATCTAACAATTTTTAATAGGCTGGAAAGTAGTTACTAGGTAGTAAAAATAGAATCAATCATTGTGGCTAGAAACAAGGTAAATCTTAGAATGCAAAATGTGAACGTTGTCAATAAAATTAAGAAAAAGGTAGAAACTAGGTTTAAAAACTAGTTAAAAACTAGGTAGAAACTAGGTAGAAACTAGGTTGTTTTTAACATTGTTTCCGGTTAGTAAATGACCAATTTATTTAACAATTAATATTTCTATAATATTATAACATTATGTTGTTGATTTAATAGAAGAAAAATCATAAGATATGGAAATTATTAATTTTAAAAAATTACAAAGTAATAATAAAGTCTGCTTGTCGTTCGATTTTATCATCTTAAAAATTATACGTAATAAATTGGTTTTGGAAAAATTTTCCTTTTGTTATTTAACATCTAAAATTTTGGATGAAGCAATTAATTAAAAAATTCTATTCTTTGATGTCTTATACTGGCTTCAATTATTGGTTGTTAGTTAGTAATTCTATCCTATTTATTTATTAAATAAATAATATCATTTGAACTTTTGGAAATTTTATAAAATAAAATTAATTTTTTTAATTAAAAATCATGCTGAGTTCATAACTATAATTCGTAACTTGATTTTATGGAGAGTGTTCATACGGCATATTTGATGATTTGCCATACCCACAAGTGGTAAAACATTATCTTGGTTAGTATATAAGCCCGATTATAACTTCCCATAAGTATAACATATATTGTATACGAATGTGTAAGCTATTGTCAATGCGTTGTATATGTATTTAGATGGATAAGGTATATAGAACCAGCGTATTTATAAGTTACTTCAAAATTTTCGAAATAAACTTGATAAACATTTAGAATTAATTCATTAAAATAATGATTTAAGTCGATGAATTTGTATAAGAAAGCATAATAACGATATCAATTTTTTAGGTAGGTTATGTGTTATACCTCGCTTAACCTTGTTTTAAGATAAAGTTTAATCATAACCACACACACGCACGCGCGCGCGCGCGATATTCCATAACCAAAATATTAATTGCCCATTAACTAGGGAATAACTAGATGAAAGGGAATAAAAACAATCTATTTTCTATTTTTAAAAATAATTTCAGTTTCATTAGGTAAAATATACCTAGATTCAAGGTTACTTTATTGGAAACGTAAAATATATTTACTCCAAACTAACTATTATAGCTATTAAATACCGAAAAATAGCTTGAAAAAATGTAACTATAAATCGGCCGGAATAACCGTAAAAAATGTTACATGTTTTCCTATTTACTACCGAACAAATATACCTTGTTGCTAGGTATCTTCATTTGAAAATACCTTATTTATACCTTCAAAATAGAATGCATTTCTACTAGGGTCGCGGCGGCTGAAATTTATTAGTCCCCGTGTCGAGAAGAACGCAATTAGATGCGGCTAAACGAATGTATCCCCTTGGATCTTTTGTACGCCCTCATTTCCTATATTGCTCGTAGCTTATGTATATATACACAGCTACACGCACGCAACAACGCTTTAGCGCATATATGCTCGCGCGCAGGACCCGAATTTTCCATAAGCTGCGGCTCGCCTTCACCGCTCTTGTCACGCCTGCTGTGGGAGGAATATTACTAGTTATATATATATATATATATATATATATATATATATATATATATATATATATACATATATATATATACATATATATATATATATATATATATATATGTATATATATATTTGTAGTGGGACAAAGCAGCAGTCCAATGTGAGAGACATTCGTTATTTGTGCTCCCGGCGCGTACGAAATACGAGATTGAAAATTCGAGTCCCACGGTGTATTAGATGTACATAGTTATATAGCCCGACGGGGACCGACGTGCCGCGCGAATTTTCTCTTTCTCTTTCTTTCTTAAACTCGGCGTCCATGCACGTATTCCCATATATATATATACACACTTCGTGTAGAGCAAGAGGCGCGCTTAGCATCGTGCCTTTTACGTTCCAGCTTTACGTAACCACCGCGAGAAGGAGCGTTTACACGTTTCGCAGAATTTCATAGGCCCGCGGAACGGCCGCGAGAGACGCAGAAACAGAGAGCAGTGCGTGTAGCATCGAGAAAGAGAGCGAGAAGGAGAACGAGAGACGCGTCATGGATCGGTCGCGCCGATGCGGCATCCCGCGGAGGCGGAGGAGCAGGGAGAGAAGACGGACGAAGTATATATATACATATATCCTCTCCGTTGAGATTCGCTCGAACGCGTGCGCGTCCTCGGGAGCATAAAGGCGGGCTAGTAGGAGGCGGTCTTTAGATTTCTTTCTTACCTCCGCTCCTTCTTCAGCTGCCCTTGTCTCTCTCTTCCATTTTTTACCTCTTTTGCCAAGTCTTCCGATTTTCGCTGCCGCTCGGCTGAGAAATAAAGAGAGAAAGAGAGAGAGAGAGAGAGAGAGAGAGAGAGAGAGAGAGAGAGAGAGAGAGAGAGAGAGAGAGTAACTCTTGTTTTCGCATTTGGCGCGACTTGTGCACTTTTGAAGAGACACGCGCTCTTTTGCGACGTTTTACGCGTTTAGCAATAAAATTGTATTCTTTTTCTAGTCTCCCTCTTTTGTTTCCCGGGAAGATGCACAAGAGATTTACAACGAGGATCATATATGTGCGCTAGTAGTGGTTGCATTATTGCCGTGAAGCTCACTTAAATATTATAATTTTTTTAAGTGCTATTTTATACCTCACTAACTTTTAACAAATGCATGTTACACGATTTATATATTGACGAATAAACCGTCGCGGATCTTGGGACACAAGGATATTGTTGGAAAAACAGGAAACCTGTACCTCCAAATAATTGAATTCATTTTCTCACAAAAATTCATGCATAGCTGTGGCGTACCTATAAAAATGGATGAAAATACGCATTTGTAAAAATATGCAAAGCAACGAAGAAAAAAGCATAATGCATGCTTTTGGTCTTTTTTTAAGCCGGAAATTCAGCAACCAACAGGCGCCCAAATTCCAAGTGCCGAAGCACTGAAGAAATATACATCGAGAGCGAAATCGTGGTTGCCTACTCAAGGAGGCATCCTGCGTTTCGTCAAGAGCGGACGGGAATGTGTAAATATACTAGGGAAGGGGGTAAAGAATCAAGCGAGAGTAAGATGAGAGACAAATTCAGGCGTCGAAATTTGTTGAGAGAACAAAAATGAGGAAATTGGCCTCCATCGGCACCTTGATACTCAGCCATTCTATGACGTCTTACTATATTAAGTACATATAACATACTGTAGATATACTTGTATATGTAATTACTTGCCGTAGCGGGAGTACGTAAGATTTGGCCACACCCGAATTCATCTCGATCTCTGCTTCTGCCCCATTCTCTCTTGGCCTTTCTTTCTCACTCTCTCTCTCCCTCTCTTTCTCTCTCTTTCTGCCTGCCCAAGATAAAAATAAACGCAATAGGTATATACGCCGCTTTTTTACATCGTTGTAGAGTCGAGGACATCGGGGGTAAACATTTGTCGGAGAGTAGCTGAGTGCCGAGCCGAAAATAAACGCTTACGTGCAAACAAATTTACGATTTTTCCTTCAGCAAGAATTTTATTCAACGTTTCTTTGCTTTAGTTATAATCAAGAACGCTTCTTTTTTCTTTTCCTCTATTTCCTAAATCAAAGTCCCGTACAACGTGTGTCGTGTCGACCATAATATAATGATTTAAGAGAATTTTTGGTAGGTTTGAAGCGGTAAACTATAAAAAGTGTGCCAGATCTATGAAACAGATAGCATAGTAACGACAATTTTTGCTAAAAATTGTTTCTACTATAGTATATACGTAACTATTAATATATCGTGCGAACTTTTATAACGAATAGAAATTACGTAATAACAATAAATTAGCCGATTTAAATGTTATTCATTAATTTTACATAGTAATCCATATAACTTCTAAAAAACTATCATACATCATGCGTATAGAATTCAGTACATGTGGAATTACATTCAATCAGAAGTGTTGTCATGTATAAAATACTCTACGAAGTTGATTTGTTTCAATAAATATTAGATTAGTGTGATTTAGATGGTCTTTTTTGCAGAATAAATATAAGAGGTATAAGCTAACCTATCATTATTTTTTTTCAATTTAAGTTTTTTATACTATTCACTTTGTCGAAAGTTAACAGTAATGTTTTTTTATGTTTCAGGACTCGCAAAACGGCCCGGTGCTGGACCGATGGAGCATCTGCTCGGCTGAGGAGGAGCCGCTGGTTCTACAGCAGTTCCTCAGATTCGCCGAGACGCGTCCCTTCGTGGAACAACTCCTGCTCGCCGCGGGTGGTGGCCCTGCTAGTGGTATTACGTCCGGTTCCTCGGATGTTATGTCACCGAGCAGGCGACCGTCGCCCCCGACGATGCCGTTAGCCCACCTACCACCACCGCTGCATTTGCTGCATTGTGGCTTGCCGCCCCCCGGCTCGAGATTACCCCATCCGCTAGCTCCACCGCAGCCACATTCGATTCCGCATTCATCTTTGTCACCGACGGCCCAAAAGCATTACTCTTCAGTTAGCGCAATTGCTGGGAGTAGTGCCAGCTCACCACCTCGAGGCCTTGAAACGGCCAATTTTACCTCGCCGTTAAATAGCTTACAAAATATGCAGCCGTTCGACTTCAGAAAGCTGGGAACTCTAGGGCTACCGGCATTTCCGCCTTTACAGCCACCACCGTCTGGTGCTGAATCCCTTCTGCACTCCTCGCGGAAGTCCACTTTGAGACATCCACATAGCCCACATAGTCCAACTTCGCTGCGACCTCCTGTACCTGTAGCGCCGGTAACATCATCTTCTTTGGCCTATGGACATTCGTTAGCAGCAGCTGTATCATCCGGTGCATTACCACCAAGTTTTCATGGTCACTATCCGTCACCAATTATGAGCAAGTCAAACATACATATGGGGACGTCTAATGTAGATACACACAGCGGTGGTGAGAAAAGTAGCGAATTCGGATCAGAAGACGACGACGATGATGACGAAAATTCGGGGAGCGCATTGAACCTTAGCAGAAGGGATTCTACAGCTAAGCATAATTCAGAACAACGCCATATATCTTTGTCAATGCAGCATGCACCTTTGGGAAGGCCTCCAGGTATTCCAGGAAGAAAACCGAATTCCCCTGGAAAAAGGCATCAGTGGGGCTCTTCGCCAAATATACCACCTAATTTAGGTACGCCCTTCATTAGCCCCACTACTGGTAAAAAGCGGGTTCAGTGCAATGTCTGTCTTAAGACCTTCTGCGATAAAGGAGCACTTAAGATTCACTTTAGCGCAGTACATTTGCGTGAAATGCATCAATGTACGGTGAAAGGATGCAGTATGATGTTCAGCTCTAGACGGTCTAGAAATCGACATAGCGCTAATCCAAATCCGAAACTCCATTCGCCCCACCTACGAAGAAAAATCTCACCTCACGATGGTCGCTCTTCAATGGCCCACGCACTAGTTCTACCCCCACAAGGTGGCCTTCCATTACCTCCTAGTGGCTTGAATCACCTGTCCTTTGGACCCTTCCCTCTGTTGACACCACCGCCGGATCTTCGCTCACCTGCATCTTTATGCGCTTTAGAATTTAAGCATATGGACCTTTCATCATCGCAGAATTCAGCAAGGTCATATGAAGAAGCTTTATCTCAGCAAAGAATGACTACATCCAATTCAGCTGGTACAACAATTGCTACAACAACAACCATTCCATTATCTACCTCTAGTGCTATTACTACGCTGACGACCAGAACTTCCAGTGGTTCAAATGCGTCTGCAGTTTCACCTTCTTCGCAGCACCAATCGGGAATAATGGATGATGATGACGAAGAGGATGATGATGATGGTGGTATTGTAGTGGTTGGTGATGAAGATGGTATTTTACCCACAAGACTGTCAAGCTTAAGAGATGATGATGACCAACCCGCTGATTTTAGTTTAGCTAAGCGACCTAAACTACTGCTTAGTGATCAAATAGACGACGAAGTTAACAGTAATGCTGATAGTAATGAAGATAATGAATCCATGGGCACTTCTGATCAACAATCAATTGCAACGAATACTCGCTCTTTAAACTCTGCATTTCATAGTCGTGGAGTACGAAAACGAAAGTCACAAAATCCGACCAGATGCACTATTCCCGCTGAAGTACATTCTTCGTCCACTGATGGCGATTCGTCAAATGATGCTACATTTCAAGATCAGCCAGAAGATATGTCTATGTCAAGACTGGAAGCAGAGGATAGAAAAAACTCTCCTTCACCTAGAGAACAACACAATAGTAATCCAGCTAGTGTTCACAATGATCGTCGATCTCGTTCGCCTGATTTACTCATGACCAAAGAGTGTAGTGGTGGAAAAGATACAGAAAAAGATGATCAATCGGTAGATTTGCTAGTTGAACCGAGAGATCTTAGTTCACGAGCGAGTAGTGCTAGGTCACCGAGAAGTATGGCTAGTCCTGAGTTAAAATATTTTGTCTCCCAAGATTTGTCGATTAAAAGTGGTGAAACACATTTGGCGTGGGAGACAACTGTAATGAAAGAATCGACAGAAAGACAACGAAAATCTTCAGAGAATTCAGAGAAAAATTCTATCAACGGTGATATCGAAACATCCTCGAGGCCAAAAGAAGAATCGGGACCACATGAAGAGAAGCAGACCACTGGTAGAGACAACGAGGATGACGAAACGACTGACGATGTGCCTACGGACTACAGGAGTAACATCGTCGATGATGAGGTGGACCTTGACAACGCCGAAGCTGAGGCAGAGATTGAACGAACGCTGCGCAATCAAGAAGGTGAGCCCATCCTGGTAACCTCCCGTGCCCCGAGCTCGATTGGCAGCCACCCGACCAATGCCGACGACCTATCCCTCGACTCCTCGAATGCTTTGCGTCAACTCGAGTCCTTGTCGCAGGGTCGCATCATGCTGCCGTACGGCTTAGCCACGAGAGAGGAGCCAGAGCTGGAGGAGGATCCGGAGCTCTGCCCCATCGTGAAGGAGGAGAAGGAGCCTTCGAAGTCTGGCCGTCACTCCACCAGCCCCGTCAGCCTCACAACGCACCAGGACACCACCCTGGACAACTCCTCACATGGTTCACGCTCATCCAGCGCCTCGCCCTCCACAGCGGGCACGGATATGGACAATAGTCTGATAGCGTATGCTCACTATGAAAATGGCGGTTTCGTTGTTACTGGCCAGGATGTGCCCTTGGATAGGGAGAATCCGCGAAGGTGTACTGCCTGCGGCAAGGTCTTCCAGAATCACTTTGGTGTCAAAACGCACTATCAAAACGTTCATCTCAAACTCATGCATCGATGTAGTGTAGAAGGTTGCAATGCGGCTTTTCCATCGAAGCGATCACGCGATCGTCACTCAGCTAATCTCAACTTACATCGGAAACTGCTGTCTACCTCATCCAGTCCACCATTAACAAATAGTCTACCGCAAAGTCTGTCACCAAGAGTGGATGAGCCTCAAATAAATCCTTTGATACACAGTGAGTTTTTAGCGAGGTTGTATACGGATGCGGGTATGGGACATCTGGGTGCTTATCCCTTAGGGTCAACTGGCTTGCCGAATGCGACTATGGATTTAGCAGCCAGGATCCCACCACCACATCCGTTGCTCCTGCCATCACAGTTGGGAAGTACGTTTCCAGGCCTTTCGTCAGCCTTCACCAGTCACTTTGGCGGAATCAACGGTTTATCTCACCAACGCTTAAACCATCTCAACCACTTGACGAGGCTGTCAGAAGAACAAGAAGCACACCGCGCCGACTCGCCTGAATCTCCCTCGCACGCTACTGCTCAACACGATCGAAGGAGGGAAGCTGTTAAAGAAGAGGCAAAATGTACAATACCAGGATGCGAGCGTATCTTCGTGTCGCGAGTGGTGAGGGATGCACACTCACGCGACCTTCAGGCTCACAGAGATCTTCCGATTATTTCATCTAGTGGTTCGTGACCGTTTTTTCATCATCGCTCTACGATGCCGCTCCTCGATCGGGATCATACAATGCTGTGATGTCAGAACGATGCCGTTTCTTGAAATTATACCGTGCAATAAGCCGCGAAACTTATAAGAAATAAGTAATTTTGTTTTCTGAGACATGTGTGATTTACTTCTTATTTCGCGAGTCGAACGTGATTTAACGAGCGTTACGAGTCGTTTTGTATTATACCTGTAATAAGCAGTGTTTTCATTTCATGAATAACACTTACAGTCTGAATATAACAAATATTGTATAAATGATTTGAAAATCATGTTGTAATATAAAAGAAAGATTGAACATAATAACCTCGAATAGTTCTATATCGTTTAATCATTTTAAAGTAGTATAGATCAGCGCGTCAAACCGTTCAGCTGGTTTTGTTATGTGCAAATTTTGTTTGTTTATATAAGCTTTTCGCGATTACGAAAATAAAAGACAAAGATATTTCTAAAAGCTACGATCGCATGAAGAGTTCACGAGCATTGAAGAGCGATAAGGGCAAAGTGAATTAAACTTGTTTTTAATACTTCGCCCATTATCGTTTTTGTGATAACGTCAATCGTCTCTAGTAAAAATTTGAAAAAAAATACTGTCTAACTAATCAATTGAATAAATTAGCATCTTCACTGTATATACGTATACCACATAATCGATGTTCCGCGTAACGACTGTTAACTTTTATGGAATTACAAAATAGAAAAAAGCATGATTGCAAATAAATAAATAAATTAATTAATTAATCGTATAATGGGATACATTAATTTATTGTTGTAATAATATCGAGGCCATGAATCGATGTGTTTCTTAGTTTTGAAATGTATGAAAACCTCGAATTGAAGTCTCGAAGGTGAAATAATCTATCGCAGAGATAAATAATGACAAAGGTCTTTGCAGATACGTAGCGAAAAATAAATATTTAATAGGGATGTAATAGGGGGGGGGGTGCCTTCATAACCGCAAAGGCTAACTAACAAAGATCAACCAGTGAATCAAAGTGACAGGCGCGGGTTTCGCGCTTTTGTAGGTAAAATGAAAATAGATTGATTTTATTTATTGTTCCAATATTGGGAACGCCTCCCGCTACGCACGCGGAAAAGAAGACAAAGTTAATCGGAATGAGAAAATTGCAATCTATATTTAAGGAAAATTATTAATTTCTCATAAGAAATGCTTAAGTTATTTTCCAGTGTTTGATATACTTGGCTCTTTTAACTCTTATGCAGTTCTAAGGATCTAAGTAATTACAGAATTTTCATTCATTTCGATTAATTTTGGCCAGTACACAAAATACTCAATGGAATTAGAGTTCAGGCGGCCAGTAGCGAGCGATTATCGCACACGGAACGTCCTCTCTTTTCTATAGGATAACAAATTGAGGTATATAGGAAATAAAGTAAAAATGAAATGATCAATAATAGAAAGCGAATGTATTTTGCGATTCTTCAAGTATCGCGAAAGACTTTTCATTATATCCTTGTAAATATATTGCGTTCAATTTTTATTGTTCACGTACAAAAACACACACTCATATGCACACATTCAAATACAGCCATTCACACATAAGTCAACGGGGCGTTGTTCCATAACTCGAGAAATGGACTTTTGTACGTGTTTTATTTTACAGCATTTCATTTTTTCGTTCTTCTCGCGTTATTCATATCATTTAGGTCTACTAAAATTCGGACACGTATACTTACACAAGGAGAGGCGGTAACGGGCGTGCACAAATTTTTCGATAGCTCGGTGTGAAAAAGATGATTGCTTAGATAGAAAGAACGAGAGAGAGACAGACAGAGAGAGAGAGAGAGAGAGAGAGAGAGAGAGAGAGAGAGAGAGAGAGAATGAACGAACGAAATATAGTTTCGAGACGGAGGGTGATTGAGATAGAGAAGGGACATTGGAAGTCGCGAGAAGATCGATTTCACAACTATTAAGCCTTAGGAAAGGTGAACGATATCTACGATTGTAATTATGTATAAATTGAAGCGCTACGATGTATTATATATTATAGATCGATTATAAAATGAACATTCATCATTATCAAAAATTAAAAAAAAAGAAGCAAAAAAATAATAATAAATAAATACCTATGAAAATTAAGCTTTATGTTTTACACGATTCTTGCCCATAATTACCAGCGAATTATTATCGGTCTCCTATCTTCACACCGTACGGCACGGCGACTCCGCCCTTCCCTTTTTCAGAATCCCGCGACCTTTTCCTTCCTATTTAGTTCTCTTTTCGACTTCTTTATTTCTGGCTTCGTGTTCCGCGCGTCTCAACTTTATATATCCTCTCGACTACTCTCTGGCCCGCGGCCTCTCTTTCTCCAATTTCGGACGCGCTTGCGCGAGCAACGGGTTGTGTGTCTTATATGGTCTCTCTCTCTTCCTCTCTTTCTTTCTCTCTCTCTCTCTCTCTCTCTCTCTCTCTCTATATATATATATATATATATATATATATATATATATATAGACAATCGAACCACGCCTACAATCGACCCAGCTATACACAGCTGCCCTCATTTTGGCTCGCGCTGGCATCGCCCTCGCCGCGAAAAAAATGCGAGAATATTTCTGAAATGGGAGAGAAGCTCGGCCATTCGTTAATCAGACCGTCGGTCGGGAATTGAGGCAGATAAAAGTGTTGCTGATTCCGCGTAAAGGCGTCACCTTCAGAGATGATCTTTTATAGAAAATTTTTCCTTCTTTTTCCAATGAAATTTTGTTATTTAATAAGCGAGTAAAGCACATAAGTGAATGAAACTCGTTTTCCTAATTCTTCAGCATTAAAGATAAAATGTATCTTATCGACAAGGTCCGTGAGGTTACAAATAAAATTGAATAGAAAAGAAAATGTTTTGATTTAAAAAATTATTTAACGAAAGTTTTTAAATGATTTGATAATAAGTTAATGTTTGAGCCTCTTGGAGATCTCACATTATCCGATAAGCAGAGCCTGCTTCGACAGAGTAGTTTCAAGTATAAACTGTCAATCACAGAGCAGACCGTTTAATTTTTCTTTTTTTACAGAAAAAAATTTACAGCGATTATGTTCTGTCAACGCTAAATGAGAATCATTATCGAGCTTAATCTCGTTATTTCATGCCGCGCGATCCGTAAATGCTTGATAAATCTTTTGACAAACGGATGAAAAAGATTCACAGATAGTTGCTATACCGGACGATAATTAGCTGCAAGAACAGAACGGCGATAAAAAGGGAAGCGAGAAAGATGTAATGAGAGAGACAGAGAGAGAGAGAGAGAGAGAGAGAGAATGGGAAGGGGAGAAGACGAGAGGAAGAGAAGACACAAGACGGTCCATGGTAAATCACTTAATTGCATTGTAACCTCAGCTCCATACGATGCTTCCTTCTTGTAGGCCTTTGTTTTTTTCCTTTAATATTTTTTCTCCTTTTTTCCTTCTTCCTTTGACTGGTAGTATAGTTCGTTCGCCAACCTTCGCAGGGTCGGCCTTTAATCGACTTTACGCGAGAGAAGAGAATGCTAGACTAGCTCGCTTTCAATTTCTTAGGCCTACGATGCGACGCGCCTATTCCGCGCGAAGTTTGACCCCGTTGCACAATGATGTTCCTCCGCTGCTCTCTCGGTCGTATTTATAGTCGTCGTCGATGAGGGTGCAATAAGTACAGTTGTCGCACGGAAGTCCCGTCCAACAGGTGCATAAGACGCATAGGTGGGTTCTGGTTGTGTAAGTATAAATATAATGCATGCGCGGAGTAACATTAGAGGTGTATATATAAAACAGGGGAAGGGGAAATGGAAAGGAAAAAACACGAGGGATCTTTGCATAATGGACTATATTTATTAAAGCCATCTGCTACGGTCGATCTTAGATATGTTTGATGGTCTTTAGGATTTTAATTTTTTATCTGGACTGACTATTTATTAATCCACTCTGATCGGTCGAGTACCAGAGTAGTTTTATTTAACATAAATAGCGAGAAAAGAAAAATAGAGCTACCGTCACGGGCAAATTGTACTATTGACTATAAAGTTTCTCTACCTGACAGTTCTATCAATGAGCAGAGCGTTTGCGAATTGTTTTTCATAATTTTTCTTTCGTGTTTGATGTTGCGAGATCAATTATTATTATTAAAAAAATCTCAATAATATATAGTACGAACACTATCTTTTCATGGATAGAAATATATTTATGTAACATCTTGATGCTTTTTCCTTTTGAAGAAAATAAATTATATTTAAATTTAATGAGAAATTTCCAACACCAAGAACCAAGTTCATGTAGCTGTATTGTAAACATGTAAGAACTTTCATTTTCCCAACGGAAGATCGAAATGATAATGGACGATCTAAATTTTACCTTGAACAAATCCGACACACGCTCTTCGTGTCCGAAGGTAAGTTCGCTCTCCAAGTTACATAGCTAAGTGCAACTTTAAGCCCAATTATATAGCTCCTCCCCCAAATCTGCTCTCTCGAAATGCACGGTGCCAGAGCGGCCGTTTTATATAGCCCTTGGGGTTTACGGGCAGCTGTTGATTAAAAATCAACCCTAAAAGAGATAATCAAGAGGAGGGAGGTGAGGCGAAAAGAAAAAAGAGACAAGAATACGGTGGCGGGGCTGGATGGACGACGGAGAGAGGGAGGAAGGATCAACTCGAACTCGCGCGATTCTCGCCGCAGCGAGAGGCGTTCGCTCCTAGGCACGCATCCCCGGGGGAGATAAATGGATTCGTAGTGTCTTTGACCTTAGAGGGTGGGCGAAGGTGGGAGAGAGGCTGGCTGCACGGACTCCATCCCCCACCGCCAACTCCGTGCCACACTTACGCTCGCGCGCGCGCGCGCGTGTGTGCGCATGTGTGTGGGTGCGGGTGTGGGTGTGCATACGTACGTCCGCGGCTCGGCGGGCAACTACCGCGGCGGCAAAGGCGAAGCTCCGCAGCTCGTGCAGATGACAGGTGCGGCGTGGGAGAGAAGGAGAAAGACAGGTAGGCCGCTCGCTCGCTCTCCCTGACCGCTGACCGGGGAAGAGCAACCGAGCGCGAGCGAGGAGCGGAGAGAGGGAGAGGAATAATGACGCGGAGAGGCAGGGAGATAAACGACAACCAGAGGAAAAGGAGAGGGAGAAAAAGCGAGAAGGCGGTCTTCCGTTATCGTCGGCCGCCCATCGCTCCTCTCTGCGCGCTGCCGCGGCCTCCCGCCCCCCCCCCCGCCCCTCCGGGCGTACTCTCGCGAGCTGGGGAGTGAAGCGCACGGAAACGTCCTAACGCAAAGGTATAGCTATCGTGTCTTCGTGTCTCGGCTTCTCTTTCTGACGGACGACTTCTATATTCTCCGATGCTCTGGCGCTGATCGCACGCCTGCGCGCACTGCTATTATATATGTATTCATATATATAGATATACAAGGGTTTTTTGTACACATCGTCGCTCTTTCGATCTCTTTCGAATCTCGACGAGGCTTTGGCGCGAGCACGAAAGTCATGATTAAATTTCGCGGTACATGCACTTGCTCGTGATTGTACTTTTGCCAACAACTCTGCACATTTAGTAAATATCAATAATATAAAAAAAGAGAAAAATATTTATTAAGTAAAAATGAAATTTTATATACGATAAAGATTTACCACTGTAGAACCAATTAATTTAAAAAGTATTTTTATCGTATGGAAAATATTTCCTTGATATTAAATGAGATAGAAAAACTAGCTATTTGCCTTCTTATGAGAATACAAAATCCATTAAATTTATTGAATTCATTAAATTCCCGGGTATTAATAGCTTGTAATCTTATATCCTTAAAATGAGCATGTGTAATCGTAGAAACAAAATTACTCGCAAAGTTATCGAATAAATCAAGCAGTTTCAATCTTAGAATTCAAATTAATTGAAACTTACCCAAGGTTGGATGTTTAATCCACCATAATAATACGTAATGAAAATGTATTAAATCGCGTGAATTTATGTAAGCATCGAAAAATAATAAATATCTCATGGCTTATATCGGATATAACCAGAATATACAATAAATTAAATTCATTATTTAACAGAGGACTAATATTTTATTTAGCAAATTGTACAATCATGAAATCGATAATTACATTCATAATTTTATTTAACGCACTAGATAGTCCTTTTTTTGACACATTTAAACGTGGATACAGAACTCTATTTTGAGTAACGAAAAATCTCGTATACACAATTTGTAGAATGCCTCCGAAAAATTCGATTGACGACGATCGAACTCCGACCATCGAACAGCTTTAATTCGAAAAGTAAATTCCAGCGTTTAGTGATGATAAATAGAATTGATCGATGAAAATATTCATTTAAATTAACATGTTTAAATACTATTAAATAATATCACCGTGGAAAATAGTTTTTTGAAAATACCCATATTATGAATTGTGATGTACTGTAAACTTAATTCATATTTGGTTCGTTTACTTTTTTTCCCTGAACCTAATAGAGAAATATTTTATTTAAAAAATAAGAATCAATAAATAATTTTTATAATAAATTTTAGAACTATAATATTATTTTGTCATCGATAGATGAAACTCCTCCGCCTTATCTCGCGTCTCGTATAGCATATATATCCCAATGATTAAATTACCAATTTACTGTACGCTGATGAAATAATGCTTTTGTAAACGATAGGTTTTAGCATTTCTTGGAAAGTCGGGATAGAAGGCCAAAATAGCCCTTGACCCCCCTCCTCTCTCTCCCTCTGTCACCCTCTCGCTAAATTAGTAGACAACAGTTTAAAGTGCACATCATTCTTGTAACGAAAGGTATGGGCTATAGGAATATATATATATATATATATATATATATATATATATATATATATATATATCATAGGAATCAATTCGTACATCAGTGTAATTAGCGCTATATTATAGTGCAATTAGCTTCAAGCAGGAAAGTAATCTCATATAGAATTCTCCTTCCCTGTCTTAAATCATTGATTAATTTGTTTTTTTTTCGGTGATTTTCTTTCTACTTTTTAATTTCACAGTACGTATGTGCCATGTACAAGACCAGTAGATGTAGACGGTAGTATGCGTATACGAGTATCCGCATATAACTAGCGTAAATTCCCGAGATATGGTTTACAGCTTTCAGAAACGAAAGCTGTCAAGTCAGTCAGATCGCATGTAAGCTAGCGTGAGTCGCGTCGTCAGTACTCGTGTCGGATGATTCTCAAAATTTATCACAAGCCATTTGAGAGATCGATGTGTATGCGATGAGGAAATTATCGTTCCATCCTGAAAAGATAGGGAAGTGACAAATTCTTTATTATCATAGAACGAGCTCAGGTTCGAAAGTCATTCAACAGCAATATTTTGTGTAGAAATAGACTCGACATATCCTCGTTGTAAGCTAAATTTTATTTAACAATACTGGTAATGTCTTTATATAAGTAATAATTAGCTAGATCTGAGAAGGATTTCTCTGTGTTTTTTTTAATTCCATCATACTTTATGTATTATCCCATGCAGAAAAGAACTTCTTGTTTTCTAGTCATGATCATACAAAAAATATTGGAATCTCTGTCTTGATTTTACTTAAATGTCCTTTATTTTTACTTATATGGGATTCTTAAAAGAATTATATGTTGCGAGCTTTAACAATTTTCTATTTATAAACCTATATTAATAATTATGTTATTAATAATATTAAACCTATATTACAATTAATAATTATTAATATATTTTCTATACACTATCCGTATAGAAATTCATTCTCGAATCTAAATAGTATCGGATTAGTTTTCCTTATTAAATTTGTCCCATTTTTAATAGCATTTTATATAAGGAACGAGCTTAGATTTTGGTAGGTATAACAAGTTAGAAACTAGACAGAATCTAGTCAGAAAATCTAGAAATTAAGCCAATAATAAATTATTCTAATTTTGTTTCCTCGATTAAGTAAATAATTTTTTGACCTTTTGATATTTATTTATTTAAAATAAATAATATATTTACGTATTTAGGTAACGCATACCATTTCATTAGGTTTTATAAATTATTTTCTATATTCATTATTACGTATTACGATTTACAATTAACAATTAATAATTATTAATATATTTTTTATACAATAATTATTGTAAATTTTAATGTTAAGCACCACTGTTAAACGTATAAATTATTTTATTCCGATGAAAAAAATTCCGGCCTCCACTGAGTATCGAGAACCCACGACCCTGCTAAAACGTAATATGCGATTACGATACTAGACTTGGTATATGACCTGTACATCACTTAAGATCATATAATAATTTTATAAACACAATATAAAAGGTATATAGTAAATCAAGTTTTTAAATTCTTCCCCATGTTAGAAAGGTATGCGAGTTTATATATATATATATATATATATATATATATATATATATATATATATATATACACGCGCACACGCATTCATTTATAATATATATATATATATATATATATATATATATATATATATATATATATATATAATTTACGTATCCGTAAGGTCTTGACTAGAAGGACATCGTTCTTTCCAATATTAGAAAAAGTTGAGGAAATCTAATTAGAATCAAAATAGAAAGCCTAACCATTTCTTAATTCTCCTACTTGGCAGATTCCGTCTAGAATAACGTCATTCTTTCCAAAATAGGGAGAAGTTAAGGAAATCTAACTAAATCCAAGATAGAAATCCTAATCATTTCCTTAAGTTTTCTACTTGTAAAATGTTGACTATAGAAAACACGTATTTCTTTCTAACATCAATAAAAGATAAAAAGAAATGTGAATAAAGTTAAGAAAGTAATAATTAATGTAAGACGATTATTCGATGATTGAAGGGAAATCTAACTCGGATCTGGCGAGATTTACCTAAATGAGGAAATCATCAGCAATACTGACTAGGATCTAGCCTGCAAGTACTTGTTCAAGCAAAGTAAATTTATTCATTGTTATTAACAATCATTACCTACAACTGATTTATTTATAACTTCACGACGCATAGTTTATAAAACGTTATATTGTGAACTAGAGAGGGTTATTGGTTCGAGTCCAGATCAGCTGGATGTTTCTTTAAACGACATACTTATAACTATAATAACTGGTATATTTATATTTAAAAAATTAAAAATATCTGAATACTCCTAAAAAAATTAGTATAATGTAATAGATAAAATAATGTGAATTTTTAAAAAACTGTAAACTAATTTAAATAATTAAAATTTTTATTTGACATATATATTTAAAAAATAGATTATAGTTATTTATTGGAGAGAAAGAAGTATGTACATATATAATTTAAATTATTTTTCGTTTTCTATTAAATATACTGTTTATATGTAAATTGTGCACATGCAATTCTACTTAAAATTTTGGTTTTGTGTATAAATAAAAAAAACTCAATAGATTGTAGATAGAATTCTCTAGAAGTATCTAGTCTTACATGTCAACATTTAATACATAGTAGAATCTATTCAAGTTACCTATTATTAGATTCCATATAAAAATAGGATAATCAGACTATAAGATCCCTGGTAAAAATGCATTCTATTTTTAAGATATAAACAAGGTATTTTCAAATGAAGATACCTAGCAACAAGGTATATTTGTTCGGTAGTAAATAGGAAAACATGTAACATTTTTTACGGTTATTCCGGCCGATTTATAGTTACATTTTTTCAAGCTATTTTTCGGTATTTAATAGCTATAATAGTTAGTTTGGAGTAAATATATTTTACGTTTCCAATAAAGTAACCTTGAATCTAGGTATATTTTACCTAATGAAACTGAAATTATTTTTAAAAATAGAAAATAGATTGTTTTTATTCCCTTTCATCTAGTTATTCCCTAGTTAATGGGCAATTAATATTTTGGTTATGGAATATCGCGCGCGCGCGCGTGCGTGTGTGTGGTTATGATTAAACTTTATCTTAAAACAAGGTTAAGCGAGGTATAACACATAACCTACCTAAAAAATTGATATCGTTATTATGCTTTCTTATACAAATTCATCGACTTAAATCATTATTTTAATGAATTAATTCTAAATGTTTATCAAGTTTATTTCGAAAATTTTGAAGTAACTTATAAATACGCTGGTTCTATATACCTTATCCATCTAAATACATATACAACGCATTGACAATAGCTTACACATTCGTATACAATATATGTTATACTTATGGGAAGTTATAATCGGGCTTATATACTAACCAAGATAATGTTTTACCACTTGTGGGTATGGCAAATCATCAAATATGCCGTATGAACACTCTCCATAAAATCAAGTTACGAATTATAGTTATGAACTCAGCATGATTTTTAATTAAAAAAATTAATTTTATTTTATAAAATTTCCAAAAGTTCAAATGATATTATTTATTTAATAAATAAATAGGATAGAATTACTAACTAACAACCAATAATTGAAGCCAGTATAAGACATCAAAGAATAGAATTTTTTAATTAATTGCTTCATCCAAAATTTTAGATGTTAAATAACAAAAGGAAAATTTTTCCAAAACCAATTTATTACGTATAATTTTTAAGATGATAAAATCGAACGACAAGCAGACTTTATTATTACTTTGTAATTTTTTAAAATTAATAATTTCCATATCTTATGATTTTTCTTCTATTAAATCAACAACATAATGTTATAATATTATAGAAATATTAATTGTTAAATAAATTGGTCATTTACTAACCGGAAACAATGTTAAAAACAACCTAGTTTCTACCTAGTTTCTACCTAGTTTTTAACTAGTTTTTAAACCTAGTTTCTACCTTTTTCTTAATTTTATTGACAACGTTCACATTTTGCATTCTAAGATTTACCTTGTTTCTAGCCACAATGATTGATTCTATTTTTACTACCTAGTAACTACTTTCCAGCCTATTAAAAATTGTTAGATTTCTATCAGGGATCTGGGATTTCGATAACTATTTTACTTATGGTGCGCGACGATGTTTGATTAAATTAATTTATTATTCAAGTATAGTAAATTAATTTATGCTACTGTATGTAAACATCCTTTTTTTCCTAACACGAGCATCGTTTCCTAACAATTCAAGATTACCTCCTGCTCTTAGATCGGGGGAGAAAACGTACTCACCGATACTCTTATTGCGATTCAATCGAGTAAAAACGAACGCAAATACGCATTTACAGTAAACAAATTTGACCTGGCACCCCCTCCCCCCTCCCTCAATGCCTTTAGAAAAAACGCCCCCTTAAAACTCCACTTTCAAAGATTGACTTTTCCCAACAAAGTGATCGAAGCGGGCAACTATATAGAGGCTATTTCTCTATAGACGCGCCTCTCCTATATTTCAGCTCTCCTGCTAGCGCACGGACGCGCTCGCGCCATTAAATTTATCAGCCCCATCAATCCGGAGTACAGTCGCACCTTTCCGGCCGAACGACCGAATCGTGCGACTATACGGTCTGCTGTCCCCCCTCCCCCCATGTCTGCCTGCCTGCTTCTTCCCCTTCCACGCAGTCCCACACCACTGTAGCAATCCGCCTCCGAAGGAACTATAGACCATCATGCATGCATATATATATGTCAGATATATGTGTATATACACGGGTGGAATGGCCGGCAGTTCGTAAAAGTCACGCGCGCGCGGAGAAACACTTGCCCTCCCTCCGGCTGCGTCACCACGACATCCGCGTCCGCGGTCCGGTAACACGGGCCAAAAATTAGACGCGCTTATATATATATATATATATATATATATATATATATATATCTATATATATACATATGTATATATGTACGTACGTGCGCGCGTAATGACGGGCCAGCGCCGGGGGCGTGTCGGAACTATAAAGAATAGAAGCAGCTATAAAACTACATTTTGTGGTACTGAATGTATGATATATATATATATATATATATATATATATATATGCACAAGTATTTTGTGCACGCATGCACACACGCAAACGATCTCACGCGCGTGACTCCCTTCTCCCTTCTCGTCTTCTGCAGTGAATATAAAGCCCGAAGCGCGAAATGGAGCTCGGTCGAGCGAGAAGTTTCGGACTGATACACTTTTCTGGATACAACACCTTGGACAGCGACGACGGCTTCCGTCCTATTTCTAATGTATAGCTTACTTATCGAAAGCGCGAATTGCAGCACGACGAATCACGCATAAGGGGTGCGCGTAATCGGAGCGACTCCGACTCTTATTCTCTCTTATTTCCAGTTATTTCCAGAGTAGCCTGCTAAACATATATATATATATATATATATATATATATATATATATATATATATATATATATATATATTAGTTTTGGGCTAATTGAATCGCTGAAATAAGTAAAGAATACAGAAAATAATTGTCAAAGTATTGGTAAATTGCTTGGGATACGGTATTAGCGAGATATATCCCGACTTATTAAGTATGTGACGTTCTGTAATAGACTTCATCAATATTCCACGCGTATTCCGGCCTTATGATGTATTATATGCGAATAGATAATTTTTTGCGACTTAAATCGCGTATAATGTAAAGTACGTGTGGAAATTTGTTCACATTAATATCAATAGTATTATGGTTTTTTCCAATGGATAAATATAGCCAAAAACTTGTTATCAGCTCTGTTATTTTGTACGTAATGATTAAGGCTTATTCAAAACGGTGTTAAGACTATTTTTTTAAAAATATTTAATTTTCATTCTATTCAAAAATAGCCTCGTTGATTTTCATTCAACCAAGTGCCAAGTGTATATTGCACAAGATTTTTCACACGAAAAATTACCTTCAGAAAATCTTTTTTTTTTCATTTGTGTTACAAAGAAAATATTTTTTTTACATTTGCGTCGTAAATGATCAATACAAGTAACCTCATAAATGAAGATTATGCATTTTTGATTATTTATGTGTATTTAATCAATTGAATTAAAGCAGACATCTGAATGATGAATATTAGTTTTAGTAATTTTAGTACAAAATGAATGAAAGGTATGCTGAAGAATCGTCCTTCTAAGTATGGGCCGAAGAATATTTGTAATCCTATATATATATATATATATATATATATATATATATATATATATATATATATATATACACAATTTGTTTGTTGGGTTCTTTCAACATGAACTATTTGATTTGTATATGAAAAATATGTTAAAAAAATATAAAAATGGTCAAACATCAAATATACTTATCTTATCAGAATGTTTCAACCGTACTCAAATGAACGTAGTGCATATGTTTTCAAATTTGTATTATCGACTTAAGTATTCAATCCCTTCACAGCCCTACACCTATGATTTTAATATATTCTAAAAGCTTGTTAAATATTTAACTTTATTTATTTTAGTTAGTTCAATTTTTAAATTAGAAAAAAACGTACGGAAGTGAAAAAGTTTGACGAATCCTGACCATTATGGTAACTGCAAAAGAAGATGTTCAGTGATTGAGGAAACTCTTTGATTGAGAATTTGAAGATTGATAAGTTTCTGAAGAGTTAATCAATTTGCGAAGAATTTTAACTACATTCACCAACATTCCCAATGTACGCATGAATCGATCGAATCGCAAACAAAATCAGACCTATTATTTTTTAGAAAAATAAACAGCCCCTTAAGTGAATCGATCCTTCGTAATTCTCGAATCACCGAGTGAAAGCCGTTATCTCATAATTGCCCTCCCTTTATCCATCGAACAAATTCCATACATGAAAGGAAAGATCTGCTCGACATTCCTCGGTGGGCCAATCGGCGCGGTACAGCAAGAGCAAGGTCTCCCCTCGATTTGTTCACGAACTCGCGCATTCAAAGCCGCGACCTATCAACCGAAAACCCCGAGTGCTGTGCTTTCGTCGGCCCATAGAACAATCTAAATCGAACCGCCGAAAGCGTTCAGTCCGGGCTCTATTGCTTTTAAACGGCGCACGGCGCTGCGCACCTCTTCTCTTCCGCCACCAATTTATTAGACCGCCGATGGGCACGCGGGGCATTTTCAATTAGTATGTTTGCATACGTAAGTTTGATCGATCTCGGGGTATTTTACAGTTGCTGCTGTTGTGCGTGCGCTGTAGCCCTCGCACGCTTGTCCCGGCCGCGTTCGCGATCGTCCGCTTAATCAGCGGCCTCTAGTACTCGACCTCGACGTCGAACCGTGAATATCGGCTCGTCGTATCTACCCTCGGAGATACCGATCTCCCCCTCTCTCACCCTCTCATGCTCTGACGGTAATTTCGGCGTCGCGTACATGTCACGCCAGGCCGAGCACGCTCGCACTCGCGCACGGAGCGCGCGTTCTCGTTGCGCACGGGGTCGAGATCGCACGCTCTGCAAATTGCCCGGGCGGGGGGATCGCGCACGCGAGAGCCCCGAGACACGCTATAGGGCGGCTTGCGGGAGTCCGGTGATAAGTAAAGAGGCTTATATGCATGGCCGAAATCCAGCCCTCCTCCTCTCCTATAGCCGGTAATTGCGCGCGACTTTGTGGTGCTATTCAACAGACGCGTCGCTTGTCTCGGGGGCATAGCCATGCAAACAACACGTCTTTAGTTACTTCTCATGCTAAAGTAGGGTTCTTCTCTCTCTCTCTCTCTCTCTCTCTCTCTCTCTCTCTCTCTCACACACACACACACACTCACTCACTCACTCAAGAAAATTGGTTATTTTTATTAATTTGGAATTCAAGTCGAAGATTATGGATAATTTAGGGGATCAATAGTCTGTACTGCTGCCTCTAAAAAAATCTATGCTAATGCTAAGAACACGATCGTTCCAGATAATTGAACAATTAAAAATATGCTAAACACTGCTTATTCATTTTACTCTAATTTAATAATCTATCAGAATAAACTTAGGCATAATAGAGATGTTGATAATTAGATAACTAATTCTTATCACGTAAGTGAACTTTTTCTTCATCTTAACAATTTTCTTTATCTACGAGCTTTACTACTGAATATTGTATCCTCATTATATCTTTTTTTGTTACGCAGGATGCAGTCCTTAAGTCATTGTTAGGATTTAATATAGATTCAATATTTACACAATAATGTGCGACATTGCGAAAATATTCAACGGTTTAGCGTTGTAAAATTTGCGAGCTTTTATAAAGATTTGAAATTATTTAGTTTCTGTAAGAGACGAAATTTCCGGCAAGTACATATATTCAACAAAAAAGACTTGGATTTTATATATTGAATACTACATTTTTAATAGTATTCAATATATAAAATATATTATATATAAAAATATATAATTTTTCATCTAATGAAAATAAGATTTATAACCATGAACGATTTAAGGATTTTAAAGAAAAATAATATCATTTGACAATTATAATGACGAAAATATTTATTAATATACACATCTTATTCCTTTAAGAATACACTAGTCATAACATGTATTATTCATAATTTGTTCAGATTCGTTTAGATCGTTCAAAAAATAATCAACTTAAACATCAATATTCTAAGTTTGATTTTTTTGCACCCTCGAAAGTTACAAATACAGATAACGTCTTTTTTTGCCATACTGTAAGCACTGTAACGTTTCATCAATACAAGTGTGCTTACCTTTTCAGGCTACAAATTTTATTTAAGATTGACGCTATTATATTAGATTTTAAATATAAACACCTTAAATTTTGGCCTGAATTCATAATTATTAGCTAACATAGCTAATTTGTTAAAATATAAATATAAACAAAGGAAATTTTCTAAACGCGAATGTCGCATGTTAGTTTCAAAATTGGACTATAATTAATATATCAAAATAAATTTGCAGTCAGAAGGTATAACAAGAAATAAAAATATACAGTTACCAAAAAGTAATAGGACTATTAGCAACAAAAATAGTTACTTAATAGCTTAAAAATTGTACAATAAATTATCTACGGAAACAATAGTTTCTTTTTCTATAACAAGACAAAATTTAGATTAATTAGAAATGATTATTTAGAAATATAGAAAATCTTACTAATTTAATATGAAATTTAGGAAAAGAAATGTGTATATACTATTTTTACAATCTCTATACAATGTAAATTTTTTATGTAATATTATGACATTATTTTATATATAATATTATCATACTAGACCTACGCATAGATTAATAATTTTGAAGCCTACGATGGCTCGATCGCTAGAGCGAAGGATTAATAACTTGGTGATTCGAGTCCAAATCCCGGTCTCGGCCGCTTGACACAAGCACCGCTGTAATAATTTATATGTGCTTTGTTTACAAACAGATCGTAGACCTCCGTCGCTGATTAGCAGCAGTATTTGGACGCATAAATAGGGCGACGTTAAATAACATAAAAAAAAATTAATAATTTCTCTACTAGGTGTACTTCAAGGTCAGGCAATTAAGTAATGCGACAAAATTAAAAAATCGAGTATATTTAAAAATTAAGGTAAATCGCTGCGATCCCCTTCAAAGTAATCTCCTCCCGCATCAATACACTTATTCCAGCGAGATTTCCAGTTTTCGCAACAGATTCTTGGACGTCTTCAATGGAGTTAAAATGTCGACCTTTGACGAATTTTTTAAATGGAGGACTAGGAAAAAGTCACGGGGTAACATGTCGGGTGAATAGGGCGGTTGTGGTAACATTGCGATGTCACGCAACGCACTGTGAGAGGGAGCTTTGTCGGGATGCAGAACCCAAGTTTTCGCGATCTCTGGACACACTCTGAGCACCCTTTTTCGTAATTTTTCAAGCACATTAAGGTAGAATACTTGATTTACGGTTTTCCAGATGCTACAAACTCTTTGTGAACCAACCCTTTGCTGTCGAAGAAGCAAATGAACCTGGTTTTCACGTTGGACTTACTCATGTGAACATCATTCATCGCCAGTAATAACTCGATCGAGAAGAGTAGAATTATTTTCAACCTGCTCGAGACAATCTTGAGCGAATTTCATTCAATCCGCTTTTTGCTCATCTAACTGGTTCTTCGGTACCATCTATGCGTGCAGCTTTTTCATAGAAAAATCTTCGGTTAAAATCTTTCTAACTGTTTTTCGTTAATATTCAACTCGTCAGCCAATATTCTAATGGTTAGTCGCCGGTCTTGACGAACAAGGGTGCGGACGCGCTGCGCATTAACGTCGGTTCGCACTTGAATTAACGCTCTCACGGTCTTTTTTAAAATCGGCATACCTCGGAAGCACCTGAGTACGACTCAGGGCATCACTACCATCCACTTTAAGCACTTTTTCAGAAGTTTCTGTGGTTTCGCCGAGTTTCGCACAAAATTTTATGGCGCACCGTTGCTCTAAATTTCTCTGTTCAATTTTCGTGACATGCACTACTCGCGAATTGTTAGAAAACACTAAACAGCTCGCGAAGAAATGATCATATAAGGATTGTCAAGGTCTCAATCGGGAGAGTATGGATCTATTATTACGGTGACGGAGTTACAGGTTCGCAGTGTCATCACAGGCCGAGAAATAAAATCGGTTACTTAATTGTTGTTACTTAATTGTCTGACCTCATATTATACTAAACTAATGACAGGCAGACTGTTCTAGTTTACGATTACCCACGAAGATTTTGAAATAGAATTTACTACTAAAAATAAAATTAAATTAGATAAAACATTAAAAGCAATATAAAAGAAAAATAATGAAAATAAGTTATATTCTATGTTAGCAAAGGACAACCTGACTACTGACTACCTCAAATTTAAATTTTTTTGTGTTCTCGGATGTTTCAAACCGCTACATTTCATCTTGAAAGATTAAACTTACATTCGTATTGCTTTTTCTTCCCTCTATATTGCTCGACATAAAATACATTGATAGTTTGATCATCTTTCTTCTTTATAATTCCTATCTTTGCTATTAATAATTACCCATTCCTCTCTTGTTTATAAATTCCTTTGTTTCATAAGTTTCCTACTTAGTAAATACTGCTTTAATCTATCTCAGAAAATCTATCCACTTTCTACTAATAACTGTTATATCTGTAAAGTTTTACTAATTTACGAACATTTTAATGGTTACATACACACACACACACACACACACACACACACACACACACACACACACACACACACACACACACACACACACACACACACACACACACACACACACACACACACATATATATATATATATATATATACTAGCATCCCCCGTCTCGACTTCGCCCGAGATCATAATTTAACTGATTTCATAAACAATTCAATAATATCTAAGTAAAAAGTACTCTTATATATACAAATCTATATTTCTATAACTAATTGACCGTAATTTACCTATCGTCGCTTCTGTATAAAAAGCTGCTTCAATGTAGCGTCCACTTCAAAAAGTTAATATTTTGCCGACCATTTTATACCATATATATATATATATATATATATATATATATATATATATATATATATATATATATATATATATATATATATACATATGACTTGGATGAAGAAAATTGTACTTTCGAGTTCAAGCGGTAGAACAAGACTCTCTTGACGACGTTTTCGGAGAGTATCATGTTCGGACTATAGGAAATTTCTGAGGTCACCTGCTATTTAGAGTTTTGTGTTGGGGAGGTAGAATACAATGTCCAGGTATTCAGAGACGACTCTTACTGGGAGTATGCGTGTTCAAATGATAGAATACGAATCTCTTCATAGAAGTCGTCCCGTCATACCTGGACATCGTGTTTGTACTAAACTCTTACTATGCTGAGATGTTTGATTGATTTTTAAATTAAAAGAAATTCGAAGTAATGAAAATATAAAATATTTATTGTAAAATTAAACTGAACAATCGAGATAATATAAAGTTATATTAACCTGAACAGAGGCGAGAAAGTAATGCATGTTAGCACTCTTTCGGTCAAATTATGGGAGATAAGCCCCACTCGCTGATCGCAGCCCAAACTCTAGCGCACCCTGACGGTCGGAGTGCCCGAGATGGCAAACTGAACACGTCACTTCTTTCGAAATTCTCAAGATTTTCACAAAGCCAGAATACGATTCACTGAAATGAAAGTCTGTAGAATGGCTTTTTTAGGTAAAATCTTTGAATTTCCCGACACAGCATGGAAATTGCTTATATAAACATAATCATTTACCGCTTTCGAAAACCTCAAGATTTTCCTTTAGCAAATATTCAGCCACCTCTTTGTGAAACCGTGTAAATGCTAATTTTCAGTAAAATCTTCGGTTTTCCCGTCACGGCACGTTAAAATGTCTCTCAAATTTGTACACGGTATGTGGGCCTTTCACTAGAGTTCGCTCGCGATCACTTTTTTCTAACTATGAACTTCTTTTCATATTTAATATAGAAAACAATATATTTCTTTACTGAAATTCATTTAAGCAAAACGACGATACATTATTTGAACATTCCCGAATATTCGACAATTTCCCGTCTCTGCTTTACATGATATTTCATCATTTTAGACAACATACACTCATTTTCTTCGACGCAATGCCGCTTGGTGCCGAGATTTTAGGTTTTAAGTTACAGGGATCACATATCAACCAAGTCGACAATTGATACGTATACAAATTCGCATTTACAAATATGAATTTGAAAATTATTACGCATACAATCGAAGATTTAATCTAATAATATTTTACATTAACTTCTACGAAACAAAAACGTATTTATCTTAATATTTAAAGAAGTAAATTTTATAAATGTATCACGCTTAACACATATGCATGAATTGATGGAAATAAAAGAAATTCAAGTACTATATTAATTTTATCACGTGTAACAGAAACTAAAATTTATAACATAGAGAAATCTTTTATATTAAATAAACTATAATTCTCAGATAATAAAATACGATCTTACATTATGAAATTCAATAATCTTTTACTTTAAACAAACAAACCTTAATTAAATATAAAAGCTATAAACCTTTAGTATAAAATTGTTCATTTAAAGTACCCTAATCTACAAAAACACAATAAATGCAAATAACATGTTTCTTAAATAATGTTATTTTTCTATAAATACTATATATATACAAAAAACATGTCTGTCTGTAACAGTGTTCTACCGCCCGAACACGAAATTTCCCGTAAAATTCGTTCCAAAACACCTGGAAATCGCATTCCATGATTCGAACACGAAACTCCACCTAGAAGTTGTCCCAACATACCTAAACATGGTTTCTTACCAACTAAACACGATACTCCCCGTAGAAGTCGTTCGGAAAGACCTAGATATCGTATTTTACTGTCCCAACACTAATCTTTCCATAGAAGTTGATTTCCTCATATCTGGATCTCGTTTTCCATCAACTGAATACGATATTCCTCTTAGAAATCGCCCAGAGGCACATGGACATCACATTCTATCATCCGAACACACAACTGCCAATAGAAATCGTCTTGAGGCAACGGAATATCGTAATCAATCGCCCGTACATGCCAATACAATATTACTCAGTAGAAACCGTTTTTAAAATATGTATATAGAACATGTACAATATAATATACATAAAATATATATATATATATATATATATATATATATATATATATACTTTTTATATTTTCGTTTTTTCAATTAAATACCGTGAATATTTTCGTAGTGTTGTTAACTGAAATTCAAGCAAAATGTTGGTATTCGCATAGCAGATTGCCTTTTTATGCACAAGTGACGATATATTTTATTTATATATACATAGTTTCGAGGTTATTGGTAAGGAATCCTACTTTGCCATCCTTTCTTTTGTTCGAACTAAAAAAAAACATAGTCACAATTCTGAAGTTAATAGAATGTATAAAAATAAAAATATAATTTGTCGTCACAAACTATATTCAGTATGATTTGGCATACAGAACCATTTTATAAGAGAAGGAGAAAGACAGAGAGAGAGAGAGAGAGAGAGAGAGAGAGAGAGAGAGAGAGAGAGATTTCCCACGTAAGAGAAAATAAAATTTACAAAAATCAAAAGATATCCATAACGTGTGAGAGTAGTGTCAGATTAAGTTGAAGAACAAAAAAGGTAATACCGACTAACGTCACATCTTCTTTAGGATACGAATCCCAAAGTTGGATATGAACATTCGTTTGAGCTGACCTGGTATTAATACTTTAAACAGACTACTTTGAATTGATGTTCGTGATTCAAGACGCCACCTAGTGGCAGCAGGTGAAACTGACCACTAAAACTGTTAACTTAATTTATTGTTAAAAGTAAAAGGATTTTCAAGAAAAAACATAGCCTATGTCCTTTCCAAGATAATATAGAATCTATATGTCAAATTTCAGAACAATCGGTTCAGTAGTTTTTTCGGTTATCCCGTACAAACAGAAACACGTTTTGTCTTTATTAATTAGTATGATATGATATGATATGATATGATATGAGATGTTATGATATGATATGATATGATATGATATGATATGATATGATATGATATGATATGAAGTATGATATGATATGATATGATATGATATGATATATATATATGTATATATATATATATCAATCCGCATACAGAAATGTATTCGGTGATCATGATATTCAATGACCATCTTCAGTATAGCATTCCAGTTTACGAGGAAGAAACGATAGGATCAGTCATGCCTCACACCCATATGATGTGTGAAGGTTTTAGTTTAAATTCAGAACGGTTTTATTTTGGAGAAGATCTATCTGTCCAAACTATTTTTCCTATTTCACTGAAGTTAATGTTGTAGACTTCTTCAATTTGTCTGGCTAATCTTTTACTCATTTCGTCTGAATCCTTCCCTTTTTTACACTCACCTCTTTATCTCTTTATTTTTCTATGTCTTCTATCTCTCTCTCTTTCTCTTCCCCGTTTGTCTCTCATACTCTATAGAAACTGTCTCCTTTAGTTGCGATTTCCCCCCAACATTACAAAGAAAAAGTAGATCTACCCAAAATTAAAAATCGATTTGGAAACTACCGACATCTACGTCAAACTTTATTATATACAATATTGCTGACTTTGCCAGAGTATATACAACTTCAGTAACCGCCTTCAGGCACTTGACCACATCCATGGAAAATATTTTCAATACACAGACAAGCAGATTCCAGAAAAACAGTGCATAGTGGATGTTTCAATCATTGTAAGCGGAGTCGTTCAGAAGAAGAACATCTTGTATGAACCGTAAAAAAGACTACAATCTATATTATATGTATAGAATTCGCATTGAGAAAAAATCTGTTTATTTATGATTGTTCATCTATTTTTCTTCTCTTGATTCGATCAGACTATGTACCTAATTCAATCAAACAATGCATTTGAATGTCATTGTTATTTGAATATCTGCTTCGCGTCAAACAAATAGATAGAGTCTTAAATCATCAAAGAAGGTCAAAAATTCCTAAGGAAGAAAAAAGTCACAAATTACTTCCTTTTCAGTCAGTTACAATGCACCGTCTGCGTCATTAGTTGGAATCGGGCTTCTCGAGTGATTGCCAAGTCGTTAGGCCTCCTTCGCTCCTATGCGAAAGGCGCCAACATCTCAGTAGTATCTATTGTAGAGAAACTGATAAACTGATATCGCAATCCAAGACAGTGTCGTAGCAGATTTCAACATGAGAAGCATCAACTAGAACATCAACGACACTCTCTACAGTGACGGACCGTCGAAGATTGTTGCTGGAAAAAGAATTTAAATCATTTAAACCCACCTGAAGTATTTTCAAAACTGTTTATTCCAAATATCGCGGTTCACAGGGAGATAGTGTTTGTGTGTAATACGGTCTTTATGTTTCTTCGGTGCCGGTAATGTTTATATTATGCGATATGAATGAGTTACACACTCGTTGACGCCGGGATCGCCGCACTTGAAGAAACTGCGCAGGCGCTGTTGCTTCTAAGTTCGGTGATTGAGCGTTGCGCGCGAATAGATTGACTGAGTCTTCGAGAGTAATCGGTCTGTTCGACGCGGCTCTTTGCTACTCGCGTAATTTTCCCTTGTATTTGGTTTCCCTCTTTATGAGCGTTTGTAATTAATTGCGTTCTTATACTATGTATGTTCGACAGTAAAAATTGTTATTTGTTAAGTTCTTGTTGTTTCGCAAGTGTTGTTAATTTATATATAAAAAGTGAACAAGATCCGAACGCGCGATCTTTGTGCCTGAGGTTGAAAAAAGCAGTTCAAGGCTGTTCCTTCCTTCTGCGCAGTGAGGGCTGCTCCTGTACCGAAGACATTTGGTACTCTGCCGCAGGTTGGATTTGTTTATCGGCTTCGATTATCTTTTCCGCTATCAAACTATTTAAAGGCGAGGGTAATTAAGCTCTTTGATAAATAAATGTACAAATCTTAGAGGGCTGTTCCCTTATTTATTACAGTTCTTGCGTCAGATATAGATTAAGTATTACTATTCGGTAAGATGCGTCTCATTTATTGGTACCAATAAGAAATAGTTGTAATTTTAGTATTAATAATTTCTTATATTTTGACTATAGGTTTCACAGTATTTTTAGTTAATTCATTTGTATTCATTTTGATTTCAATAAATAATAGTGCTCAAATATAATACTTGCTCGGGCTTTTCCCTCAAATCGTGAGGGTTTTTACGCCTAAGCAGGTAACATTTATATATACTTCGCGAAATATTGCGTTTTTCTTTTATATACCAAACCACACATTCCCATCCTCTTTTCTAGCATAAAAAATAATTCAGAGTAACTTTTCAGATAGCAAAAATTTAATGCATGAGTGAGGACGATCCTCGTCCATAAATCTCACCAATATAATCACCAATAATAACTATAAAATGATCGACATAAAAATCTCCCTTGATAAGGAGCCTGGAAGAATAAGATCGTACCACAACCTTCTTTAATTTGCTATCAGCTGCATGGATATCTCAATTCTTTGTGAGTAGTAACATCCTACCACGATCATTCTCGGTGATCCAGATGCTCAGCAACTTCTGGAAGCTGCACCACGTACTAGAACTATTTCATTAACTGGTACTACTAAGAACCAGCGATAGCTCCTAAAACATTTGTTCCGTTATAACTTCTCAAGAAAGGATGCTATTCCAGTGACTCCTATTCTAGGTATTGAGCTATACAACTCTGATATTCTTTGTTTTACATCACCAAATCTTTAAACATCAAATTTGTTTTCTAAGATACGCCTATTATTATGTCCCAGAAAACTACTGCATGTACCGACTATTTACATCCTAAATTCAACGTCGAAACATCTGCTTTTCATTGTCTTTAGTTTTATCGATATCCAGGATTGACGAGTAATTAGTTAATTCGATAATAGCCAACACCATGATATTTATTTGTTATTGAATTATATTATGAATTATGAATGATATTATTTCTCCATAGTACACTAATAATAAATTGTTCGACAAGCTTCTGAAATTAATCAAACAAAAAAATAGAATCTGAAAGCTTTGGTGAAATTGTAGAGTTCCTCGGTTTTGGCGTCACTGACCTCTCTATCAAGAGACAACCATTTTCCGATTATTAAATTTATAAGCACCTTCAGCGGTTTTGTGTAATGACATAAGCAAGCCAGTGGAGGGGGGTAATTGAAGGAATTATTTAAGTTTATCATCTATCATCTGTCTAGGTTGGAAGCTGGTTTAATTGTTAATTTAAACTTTCAAGTTCGAAAATAATATTAATAAATATTTCTATTGGTCTTACAGTCCAATTAGATAAATTAAAATTAATACGTAGTAATATCACTATATATTTATATCAATACTAATACATATCAATTAATTATATATTGATATGTATTAGTATTGATATAAACATATAGTGATATTATTATTTACTAATTTTAATTTATTTAATTGGACTGTAAGACCAATAGAAATATTTATTAATATTATTTTCGAACTTGAAAGTTTAAATTAACAATTAAACCAGCTTCCAACCTAGGCAGATGATAGATGATAAACTTAAGTAATTCCTTCAATTACCCCCCTCCACTGGCTTGCTTATGTCATTGCACAAAACCGCTGAAGGTCTCATTTTTCATCGCTTCTTTACCAGTATCAATTTGAAAAATATGATATCGGAATACCAACACGATTTTTGGACAGACAACAGTACATCAAATAAACAAACAGTACTATCAAATTCTCAGAGTTGCAGAACTCATTGATGATATTATGAACAGAAGGTGTCATACTGTTAAATATACAGTCGCCTGTATATGAATATATGCTTATGTGTATATATAATTATAGTATTTACCGTTATAAGCGGGCGCTCGAACTTTGTACAAGTACTACTACGAACTTGAAAATCTTTTTTCTGTCTGTAACGTTATTGCGTTCCTGTGTGAACTTGTATGGTTTGCATGTAACAACTGGTATTCTGAATGTGCATATCTGCTTCTATTTATATGTATAAATGCAGGTCAATCTTTTCTAGTTGTAGTAGTTCTGTCCGAGCAACGATCGAGTAGTGTTCTTATATGACAGCATCTTTCTTACTCATATCAATCACTGTATTTTTATTTTAATAAACAATATTTTATATATATATATATATATCGTAATAGTTATTTATTTACCTGTTATTTAAGTCTATATAGTTAAATAATTTTTATATCTCCAACACATACATCCATAGTAGAGTTGCGCATTTTATAGTTTTATGATAGAGTTTGACATGCAGGTCTTATCTCCAACCTCGTCGCGAACGATATCCTCGACTTCTGATCGCTATAATTAAATTGCACCTATCTCGTAAAACTTTTCAAGTTATGGTCGGTACTACCTTCTTCTCCCAAAAGCCTTCACCATCGGATTCACTTATAGAACACATATGTTTACAGTAGTCTTTACTATTTTTTCTATTTATTTTCAACCTAAGAGCATAGCCATGCAAGCTACATATACCATATCGGTTCCACGAAGACAATCCATTATAACACTTTCAGGCTGAACAGGCTCCTTTTTTCTACAGTACTATTGGAAATGATAGCTCTTCACCAATCCAAGGAAATCTGTTCAGTCCCTGATTTAACTATTTGTATGTATTACTTGTGTAAGATGCGTATATAACTACCTATACTTATATTATATTATGAAAAAGTAATCTATATATAATATTCTACAATAATTATTTGTATGTCTGTCTTTGCTGCATCGGGAAAACCCAAAATCATAAGTTTATGTAGATCAGAATAATTATGCCGTTAGAGGTACAAGCAATTAAGTAAACTCGTACCGACTAAATCTATCATCGGTGTTGTAGATAGAGAAAGTAAAAATTGACCTGCGCCATTTTCGGGAATGCCAGGGAGGCAACAATACCTGTACAGGTCAGTCTCAATTACCATCGTGAACGAGAAGGTCGACTGAGCAACCTCTGGGCGAACTCCCGTGACTCAAATATTCATTTGTAATCGTTTGGTAGTAATTAAAACAATTAATTTAAGGTCATATTGATTATTGTAAATATTATTAACATTTTTTTGTTTAATAAATGCCAAACAAATAGAATATCAACATAGCGTCTTGATTATTGTACTTCCCGAGTTACGAACAAAATTCATTGCTATTTTTATCTTCCTAAGACATTATACTCTCTCATACTCAGTGATCAAGGGTATCAAAATTGTATAAAATACCTCACTTGAAACATGTACTGAAGTACTAAGAAAAACAAAATTACTTACTATGAAACTAAGCGCTTCAATTCGTGAGTAATTTGAGGAACTCTATTCATAACACTCAAACTCGATAATTTACTAGCTTTGACCTTAAAGTCATGGAGCTCTATAAAAGATCTTATCATCTGGTTAGCCATCGGTAGTCCTTACGGCATATCCGTTCATCCATGCTTCGTTTTTATATCTAGAGTTTCCTCTTTAGAGATGAACTGCGCTCCCTAGAGTTTCTGATTTTCTTAACACGCCTCTATATATAGCGTCAACCTCTCTCACCCTTCATTTAACTCAACTTTAATATTGTTTTTTTTTTTTTTGTAAAAGGCAAAGGAAACAATAACTTTCAGTAGGAATCCGTATAAGATAGGATTTTTGTCGAAAGGTAAAAGTAAAGTAGAGACTTTCAAAGATCACTCTCACCATCCCTGCTATACAAATGAACTAAAATATGATAAATATTGATATATGCCTGCTACGCATCTTACAAATCCTGTATACAATTTACGTGAAAAAAACTTGCAGTATTATATCTCTATAGTTTTTTACCATACTTCTTATCAAATTTTATTTAGCATATGTAATGTTTTTTCTTGTAACAAATTATTCCCATATATTTAACTTTTATTCATTATAGTAACGTACTTTGCGCCTTTGCTTCTTTTCAAAGATATTTCTACAGTGTCTTAATCTGTTCTACTGTATTTTATTTATTTCAATCCTTATCTTTTTTCTGGCTGTTTTAATTTCTTAACTTTTCTAATAATTCTTTAACGAATTTCAGCTAACTATCTCTTTTACATTATTCTTTTTTATTTACGAGGTCAGATAATTAAATAATGCAACCGATTTTATTTCTCGGCCTATAGTAGATTCCTACTTTCTCGATTGAGATCATGACGACTCTTGTATGATCAATTCTTTGCTAGCTGTTTAATGTTTTATAACAATGCATGAGTAGTGCGTGTCAAAGAAATGAACAAAGATGGAACAAAGAAATTTAGAGCAACGGTGCGCTATAAAATTTTGTGCGAAACACGGCGAAACCACGACAGAAACTTATGAAAAAGTGCTTAAAGTGTATGGTAGTGATACCCTGAATCGTAATTAAGTATTTCAGTAGCATACCGATTTTCAAAAAGGCCGTGAAAGCGTCAAAGACGAGGCGCGGAGCAGAAGGCCAATTCAAATGTGAATCGAGTGCGCAGCGCGTCTATGCCCTTGTTTGTCAAGACCGGCGACTAACCATTCGAATGTTGTCTGACTAGTTGAATATTAACCGGGAAGCAGTTAGAAAGATTTTAACCGAAGATTTCGCGATTAAACAGCTGTGCGCGAAGATGGTACAGAAAAGCCTTTAAGATGAACAAAAATCCCACCGAATAAACATCGCTCAAGATTTTTCTCGAGCAGGTCGAAAGTGATCGTACTCTTCTAGATCGAGTTATTACTGGCGATGAATGTTGGTTCTTTCAATATGACCTCCAAAACAAAACAACAAAGCCAACAGTGACTGTTCTCTGGAGCGCCAAGATCAAAGAAGGCGAGAATGTGTAAGTTCAAACTGAAAACCATGTCCATTTGCTTCTTCGACAGCAAAGGGGTGGTTTACAAAGAGCTTATACAACCTGCACAAGTCTTCTATGTATCAAGTATTATATCTATTAAGTATTCTACCGCAATGTGCTCGAAAAATTACGAAAAAGGGTACTCAGAGTGTGTGAAAGATCGCGAAGACTTAAATTCTGCATCACAACAATGCTCCCTGTTACAATGCATTTAGTGTCTCTCAGTTTTTGACGTCTAAAGGTATCGCTACGTTACTACAACCGCCCTATTCACCGGACATGCCACTCTGCGACTTTTTCCAATTCCCCCATTTGAAAAATTCGTCAAAGATCAACAATTTGACTTCATTAAAGACATCCAAGAATCTGTGTCGAGGGTACTCTGAGAGGTTCCACAAGAAGTGTTCCAGAATTGGTACGTAAACGGGAAAACTCGCTGGAATAAATGTTCCTTAATTTTTAAATATACTCGAGTTTTTCATTTTGTCGCATGATTTAATTGTCTGATCTCGTATATCCTATATGGAGTTTTAAGCATTCAAGCCTCATGTTCATTCTTTATATATATATATATATATATATATATATATATATATATATATATATATATATATATATATATGAATTCTTCATTCATTTTATTCTTGTATTCATTCTATTTCACTCTACATATATTCTTTCTGCTTTATTTATACTAATGTTTTTCACATTCTCTCAACTTTCGTTTAAAGTTTAACATATTGATTGCATTTTTCAGTTCCAAGATATTCTGCCTATTTCTTCACTTATAATTATTTTTTATTTATTTTGTTACTCTTCTAAAAGTTTCTTTTATTTTTACTTTTGTAAAAATCATGGGTACGCTCACATTGAAATTTTTTTTTTAAATGCTTTTATTGGTGACAAAAATTATTTACATTTACAGAATGGGTAAAACATAACAAAACCAGAATTTACATATCTTTTTTTTTACAAAATGGTGGTGAGGACCACGCTCGTTGTAATGTTTTTTGTACAAAAGTTGTTACATATTTAGTTATTTACATATTCTTGTTGCATCTTATGGTCAAGTTATACATTGTGATGTGGCGTTAGAAAAATTTTATCTATGCATAGACATAAGAAGAAAAAAAAACTAACTTTACTAATATTTTATTTTGGGATGAGTAAGAAAGAAAAAAAAACAATTGGAGATAAATAAAATAAAATAAAAAATAAACCAAAAAAGAGATAAAATAAGTAATAAAAACTTTAGAATAATTATTATCTTAATGATACACTTAAATTATATTAATAGTTTCCAGTTCACTGTGTATGCATTTAGTTATATTCGAATCGAAGCATAGTTTTCCTATCTTTTTCTGTGATGTCTGTTGTGAATTTTAATACCGTGCTGTTTGTATATTGATATATTTTTTTGTTATTATTTCTCCTAGGAATATGGTATAGTACAGAACGCTCACATTGAAATTATACGAAACAACGTGTCTTGCAAAGCTTGTATGCAAAAATGTTGTTATCGATTAAGAAGCTTCAAAAGTATTTATTGGAATTTCAGGATGAATAATTAAAAAGGTCAGGCCAATTGAAAATATAAATGGAGTTCTTCAAATGATGAACTGTGTATTTCAGGATGTAATTTTTCGAGTATCCTATGATATTATTGATTTAATTATTGATATCATATTATTATAATAAATATTATAATAGAGTAGAATCTAATCCTAAATAGTTCTCTCTAAAATTAATTTAGTTTATTATGGTAAAAACATTTCCATGTTGGAAATGAATTTTATGTAGGATTTATGAAGATTATCTTAAAATCAATTGAGAAAATATTATAAAAAATTAGAAGAATTAGCTAACATGAATTATTTTTTATTCTTACGGGGAACATGTCCAATTTACAGGTCACACAATATAACTAAAAATTGCTTTCATTATATGAATAATTAATATCGATACTAACGATTATTATTAATGCTTTAAATTCCGGTGGATGTATGTTTCTGTCTCTCTCTTGCAAACAGTATGTATCATTTTAGGGTAAATCTATCAATTCAGTTTACAGATTTACAGATATCTTTAGATGGCTTCTATTTACATTATACTAATATAGATACAAATTAACTAGTAACTTATATAGAAGAGTATCAGTTATAAAATCGAATTTAATTTAATTACCTATTAAGAAACTAACCAATTATGGATATTCTTGATGATAGTTACGAGGGTCGATTGATATGTTGACCAAGAAAAACAACGTTTTTAAGAATTTTTTTTATTGCTCAATACTCAATACTAATCTCCTACAAGGCTGATACATTTCTCATAGCGGTATTCTAGTAATGCCATCTCTATAGACTGAATCGTCAAGCTCCTCAAAATACCCATTTACAGTTTCGATTACTTCTTCATTGTTCGCAAATCTCTTACCGCCAAGCCATTTTTTGAGGTTAGGAAACAGATAATAGTCACTCGGGGCTAGGTCTGGAGAGTAGGGAGGGTGCGGATCAATTCAAACTTCAGATCGTTGATTTTAGCCATAGCAACGATTGACGTGTGCGCTGGTGCATTATCGTGATGAAACCAGATTTTTTTCTTAGCCAGATGAGGTCGTTTAATTTTCACTTCGTGACTCAAACGTTGAATTAAGTCTGCGTAGTATTGACTAGTGATAGTTTTACCCTTTTCAAGGTAATCAATGTATATAATACCTCTTTCATCCCAAAAAACAGTAGCCATAACCTTGTTCACCGAAAAAATTGTTTTTGCCTTCTTTGGAGTTGGTTCCCCTAGTCCAATCCACTGTTTAGACTGTGGTTTGGTTTCAGGAGTATAGTGGTGGGTCCAAGTTTCGTCAACGGTTACGAATCGATGCAAAAATTCGCTTGGATTACGTTTATACAACGCCAAATTGGCGGTACAAATGTTCTTTCGAATCAATTTTTGATCGACTATTAGTAAACGCGGCACCCATCTTGCCCAGAGCTTTTCCATATACAAATGTTGGTGCAAAATATTTTGTACACGTTTATATTGCATATTACAGGTCTCAGCTATCTCACGCACTTTTAATCTGCGGTCTTTCAGCACTATTTGATGGATTTTTTTCGATCATATCTGGAGTTGTGAGCTCAATGGGGCGTCCTGAGCGAGGCTCATCAGAAGTGCTCACACGACTCTTTTTAAACTCGGAAACCCACTGCTTAACGGTTGAATATGATGGAGAGGATGCCCCCAGTGTTGAGTCCATCTCTTCTTTAATTTGCTTCGGCGTTAACCTTTTCAAATAAAAGTATTTGATGACAGCACGATTTTCCAGCTTTTCCATTTTCACAAAAAACACATAGGTGTCTTGTTTAGCGTGCTCTCAAATCTAAACTAACATGGCGATTGTACTCAAACTATAGCTACAAGCTATCTAAGGATGGTACTATAGAATGCCATCTCAAGGTAGGCCTAGTGGCGCCATCTCTTGGTCAGACCGGAATCTTGTCGATCCAGCCTCATATAAGATTGTTTAATTCTATCTAAGTTGTGATATTTTAGAAGGAATTAATAAAATATTAGTCTTGACGTATTTACCGGTACATTGTCTCTGTAATTTTTTCCCATTTGAAATTTTTTCCAAACTCTAGCATAGTCTTCCTTTCATCAATATTTGTCGATGGATGGAATCTCAAAAACTTTTGAACGGTCAAGTACTTTGCGGTGGTAATAACACTTACATTTAATATCGTTTACTTAATTTGAAAATATTACTTTTTTTATTTTAATTAACTGTATTATTATTTTTTGCATTAGACTTTTTATGTTTTATGCTAATATTAAAAATTTTTCAATGTCAAATACTTAAATCAAGTCAACATGTTGAATACAGTAAAAATTATATGAATTCTTATTATTTTTATTAGATGAATTGTTAGAAAACTTTTATTTCATTTACGATGTGCTAAAAAATGTTTTTTCTCTATTACATAAAGTTCTTTAGATTTTATCAATTTTAAATCTTTTTTAATTTAGTGAAGATAAAATAAATAAAATTATAATCCCTTGATGCGTAGCAAGCATATTAAATTCAGGAGGACTACGCAGTTATTTGCAGAACAGACTCATTGACTACCTCTGCTCCGCGTGGCTGGAACTTTTTCTGTGGGAAAAAATCGCCCACGGCACGCATTTACGGAGTACCCAACACGATGGATAACTCGCATGTTGTTTTTGTCACGCGATCCCCCCTCCTCTCCGATTCCCTCATCAGGCAAACATCTCCGGTGATGAATTGAACGATCACGACCACAGGCTTTGGTCTTCGCTCGGTGAGACGCGCGCTTTTGCCCCAGGGCTGCTTGTGCATATACATATTGTCAAGCCAGGACATGACGTCGCGCACGCGAGATCGCCATCTGTCTCGGACGGCATTGCGGTGATTGTCCGCCCAGGACGCGACAAGTTCTTTCTCTTTCTCCGGGACCGGACCACGTCGATAATTTCTCGCCGTCACGATCGCGTCGAGAGCTTAGCGCATGATAGGTCACGCAACCGCCGAAATCCGGCCGTTCTTCCGTTTCTCGAGTAGCTTCGAGCTGCTCTGCTTGGGCCATCCGGAAGATGTTCCCAGGGTGCAGTAGTGGCGACCGCGCGAGGAGGTGAGAGCCAATGGATATCGACTACTTCGAGCGGTTCTCGGGACATAATGGAGGTGATGGGGTGACTTTGCTTTTATTTGCTCGTTTTATTTCCGTAAATTTCTTTTGTAGACTGGACTGTGGAACGGGCGAGATTGGCATGATTCAAAGATGTCGTGGAAAGACTGCTTCTTTCATTGGATCAGCCGCGAGCGTCGCGTCAGAGGTTCGTCAGATTATACGCCAACACACTGGATATCCCGGATTTTTGGGTGTTTCTCACCGAAGTGATTGATGATTTTCATGAGTGAATCGAAGATTTTGAGTTAGAGGTTTTATTTAATCATTTTTTGTTCATTATTCAAAGACTCGTTTTTTATTCATATATTCCAAGAATATCCGTTTAATTGCAACGAAAACAGTAACCAATTATACCATCTGATCAAATTTGACCCGGACTGGTGCATATAAACTCCGCGCGTAAACTGAATCGATAACATTTTTTTTCCTATATTGGTACAACCTTTCTTGATGTCCGTGTGCAATTTGAGCGCCCTATCTCTATTAGTGTGTGATTGTCAGCGGCTTGTTTACGACGCAAAAAGTTTATCTATTTCAAATTTGTCTATTTCAAAAGTATGTCAAAATTTCAAGCCAATTCGTTGATCAACTTTTTTCCATAGTCAATATCACTAGACAAACTTTTTACGTCGTAAACAAACAGCTGACAAACACAGATTAATGGAGATAGGGTGCTCAAATTTCACACGAACATCAATAAACGTTGTACCAATATAGAAAAAAAAATTTTACCGATTCAGTTTACGCGAGGAATTTCAATGCACCAGTCCGGATCAAATTTGATCATATGGTATGTGTTATTTAGTTAATTCAGTACTTTAATTAGATATGTATAATATAGCAGAGAAAAATTCGTCTACTATCTGGCGGTTTGGAACAGAAGCTGTCTGTGTACGCGCGTGCGCGTGCGCACACACACGCCCATATATATATATATATATATATATATATATATATATATATATATATATATATATATAAAAGAAAACTTATAAAACTAAGTTCAAAACTAAAAAATACAACAAATTCATTATTTATTAAATAAATAAATATGAATATTTTAATAAATGTATTGGTTATTTCAATTAATTTCAAATACATGACACAAAATTAAATCAATGACAAGTAAAAATTTTTAATAAATGTTTTAGCTAGTAGAAATTGTAAATAGAATATAACTATATTCTATCAATATATTATTTCTTAATTTTTTATTTATATTTAATGGTTTTTATTCTATTTATAATGGATTATATAGTTTTAATATTGTAACGATATTATTACTTAGTATATTCCTTATATTTTTGTACGATTTAGGTCGTGTTATTATTTTATTTCTTGTTATACTATTTGACCATGTATATATATTTTCGAATTCGTTATTGGAACGATCTTGGCATGATCCGCTAAAGATTAGGTAATATCTTCAGCGTGGGTCTCTATACGGCATTTGACAAAGGTTTAAGAAAAGCGCGTTTTTTGTATAGGAAACGTCGACGTGGCTCACGGTCGCTAGTGTCATATGTTCACGACAGTACTACTCCCGTAGGAATAAGTAACTCAAAGCTTTTCTCAGCTTTTTTGATACAAACATCCGAGACCTGCTCTTATACAAAATCAATGACGCTATCGCGGGAATCTCGGCTGACGAATCACAGAGCTGCTTTTCATTACGTTTTGCTCGCCAGAAAAATAACGGTCTATAAGCCCTTTACAAATTGAACGCGGCAGGCTGTGCTCGCTCCGAATTTTACTTCATTTTAATGAAAATGCGTGACTGAATCAGAACGTGCTTCTCTGCTTTACATAAATGATTTCTCTACCATTTTTACAATTCTTTTTATTACCGATGTTTACGCACGCTTTTCGTATAACTCATCACTGTACTCGCAATCTTAGCAATATTACACAATATATATATATACAATATATATATATATATATATATATATATATATATATATATATATTTTATATTTCCGTTTTTTCCATTAAAACTGTGAATTTTTTCGTAACGATCCCAACTGAAATTCAAGCAAAATGCTGGTATGCGCATAACATATTTTTTAAGCAGACGATGGATATTGCCTTTTTATGCAGAAGTGATGATATATTTTATTTATGTATACATAGTTTCGAGGTTATTGGTAAAGAACCCTATATTTTGCCATCATTTCTTTTGTTCAAACTAAAATAACATAATCTTTTATCACAATTCTGAAGTTAATATAAAGTATAAAAACAAAAATAAAATTTGTCGTCACAATTTATATTCAGTACGATTTGGCATACAGAACCATTTTATAAGAGAAGGAGAAAGACAGAGAGAGAGAGAGAGAGAGAGAGAGAGAGAGAGAGAGAGAGAGAGAGGTTTCCCACGTAAGAGAAAATAAAATTTACAAAAATCAAAAGATATCCATAAGGTGTGAGAGTAATGTCAGATTGACCTGAAGAACAAAAAAGGTAATACCAACTAACGTCACACCTCCTTTAGGATACGAATCCCAAAGTTGGATATTAACATTCGTTTGAGCTGGCCTGGTATTAATACTTTAAGCGGATTACTTTGAATTGATGTTCGTGATTCAAGACGCTACCTAGTGGCCGCTGCTGAAGCTGATTGTTAAAGCCATTAACTTACTTTATTGAGGAAAGTTAAATGATTTTCAATAAAAAACATAGCCTATATTCTTCCCAAGATAATATAGAATTTATATGCCACATTTCAGAACAATCGGTTCAGTAGTTTTTTCGGTTATCCCGTACAAACAAAAACACGCTTTGTCTTTTTAAATTAGTATATATATATATATATATATATAGTGTATGCATTATAATGATAGAAACTGTGCAAGTTTGCGGCAATCCGTTGCACATTACATTTATTAATCTTCTTTAGTTTTTGGTTATTAATGTTTGTCTCTCATTCTTTAGAAATGATATTACAATAATCACCAAAGTTATAAATACTGTTTTGTTATAGAATGTGAAATATAAATCAAAATAGTCTAAATACTGTTAGTAAAGCCACTCAGGTTCATCTTCAGGGACTGTTGAAACAAAATTCTAATAACAAAATTATATATACACGACCCCCTTTCTTCCATTATATTATGTACCCAATCAAAACATTTATATTAAAATTAATTATCCATAATTTCTGGAAAATATTTAAACCACTCCATTCAAAACACTTGTCATTAACTAATCTCCCTAATATAGAACCCGACATAAAACATCTATTATTTTTACTACGATTTATGATCTGTAGTTGGGACACTAGCCTGTCAGCGAGCTCGAAACGTTGGACAGGTCTTCGATTAGGTAAGGGTGTTGGGGACAGTCAGACTGCACTTTACTAACAAAAAATTTTTTCAGCTAATATTTTATTTTCAGATTAGTCTACGGGGGTGAACGTAAACAAGGACAGTCTGACCGTCATTATAATTTTGAATTTAATTTTGAATTTAATTTGTATTTTCATTTTTAATTTTTATTTTATTTTTATTTTTGTTTTTATTTTTATTTTTATGTTTCGATTGAATTGATTGTATTGTAAGACCAATAAAAAAATATTTATTAATTTATATATGGGCAGTCGACATAAGTACAATTAAATTGTTTTAAACTAAAATTGTTATCGTTTATACGATTGTTTTCATTTCACATTGTTCTGAAAACTGTTAAAATTTGTTCAACCATTATTAAGGCAGTTACATCAAAGTTTGCTCACAATTAAACCAAGAATTTTCTCATAACTGAAAAATCTCAAGATCCTGTACCACTCGCTCCTTTAAATAGTAGGAGGGAGACATTCCGCCGCAGGACAGGAAAAAAGAGGGAGACACACCAGGCGAGATATTGCTAGATATAACGCAAAGAGAATGAGTGTGTCAGGGAGGGAGGGGGAGGGCTCGATGCGCGGCGTTCGTGAGGTGCCGGCGCAATGGCAACAAATTGCCGTTCCTTAATCGCCCTAATGCATCAAGCGAAGCTTTGACAGTAAAATTGCGGCGTACAGTCTTTTCGTCTCGGGCGAAGGCCGATCCTTATCTCCCTCGACCATCCCCGTGCCGCGCCTCCGACGCCGCAGACACGCGTGCGCACGCCCCCGTGCGACTTTGCCGGCTTTCGTCGCGCGCTCTCGCTCTATACCTACGACGATGACTACGACGACAACGAGGGCACGGCGTGGGGGGACGGACTGCATCAGCCTCGCGATTTCAACGTATGTGTGTGTGAGCGAGCGAGCGAACGAGCGCGTGTCCTCGGGCCGTTAAACGCTCCCCCTGCTCTTCTCGCACTTCCCTACCGTGAGCGCACCGTGGAGGAGAGGACGGACTCATCCCGCCACTTTACCGTCAAAGCTATTGTGAGCAGAGATCGCTGCTCTTGCAGAGCGACGAGGGAAGACGGGGAAAAGGAGCTAACTCCTGAAAAGGAAGCGTCGACTTTAACAGCTCGTCGCTATAAATATTTACAGTGCACGACCGATTCTTTTGCCTTCTCCAGGCTGCTAACACTCCGTACTTTCTATCTTCTCTCCCTTTTCACCGTCCACACCGAGCTTCACCCTCGCTTGGCCTTACAAGCGCGTCCGTTGGCATACTTTCGCCGTTGCGCATCGCTGGGGCAACACGGTGCTTCGGTCAATTTACGGAAACGCGCACGCAACTTTATGCATAAGTGCAAACTCCCCTCTTGCTACCCAAGAATCTAAAGAACTCTAACGTGTGTGCGTTATAGAATAAAAGCTCCCTGCCGAACGGAGTGTTACATATTAAATCTGGTAGTTGCTGCGATTTGCAAAGTCAGACTGAAAAATACGGAAATTTTATATTTTATTTTATATTTTATATATAAGGATATGAACTAGTTTCCGAACTTTTTTAATGGTAAAAGGACATTTATGATAGAAAATGGATACACATTAGCTTGATCAAAATATTTTCCGTTATTTTCTACTACTTTTTCCCATCTTTTTAATAATATGGCGATACCGTCGCGAAAGAATGATGGCGGTTTGGAGGCTATCCAATTATCCACAAATTCTCGTACTTCATAAACATGTCGGAAGTGCGTATCAACTAGGTCGTACTGCATCGATCTCAATAGATGATAATCAGTAGGCGTTGTGTCTGGTGAGTACGCTGGGTGCGGCAACATTTCCCATTCGAACTCCAACAGGGTCTTTTTGATGGCTTTCGCAACATGTGGCCGAGCGTTGACATGCAACAGAATGACTTAGCGCCAATTGCTCTTGATTGCTGATCTACGTTCGATCAATTTCTGTTGCAAATCATTCAGTTGGCATTTGCATACTTTGGCAGTGGCGGTTTTATTCAGTTTGAGCAGCTCTCAGTACAGCACACTCTGTTGGTCCCACCAAATGCACAGCAATAGCTTATAGCTGTCGATGTTCCATTTTAGTGTCGATGTGAACGGTCGACCTGTGTTCACCCATGACTTTTTGTGCTTAGAAATATCATAGTAGATACACTTTTCATCACCAGTCACAATACGCCATAGAAAACTCTTCTTTTTTACCTGGCAAGCAATGACAATGTGATGTTGTATCGATTCATAATGTCACTTTCGGTCAAATCGTGTGGCAACCATTTTTCTTTTTTATGAGTCTTACATATCGCATGTAAACACTATGTACCAACTGCTTTGTCACTGACTTCTAACTTATTAGCGAGATCTTCCTGTGTTTTAGCTGAGTTTTCGTCCAATATTACTTGCAATTTACTATCTTCAAACGTTTTCGGTTGTCCAGAACGTTCTTTGTCAGTAACATGAGAATCTCCACTTCTAAACCGCTGAAACGATTCTTTGCATATTGTAAGCGATGGAGCTTGTTCGCCAGAACAATCTGGAAGCAATCGATAAGTTGCTGCTTCTTTTTTTCAAATCAAAATAGTACAAAAGGACATGTCGAAAAAACGAAATAACATGATTCATTTTAAAAACCTTACCATTGTTTTTACTCAAATGGGCCTTGCTTCCCATTAGTTTTAAGTTAATAGAGTATCAAAGTAATCAATTTTTTTTTATTATTACATATACAATGTACCGTGTTAAAGTCACGTAGCTCCGAAATTTTTCATCTGAAGAAACTAATTTTTGGGTATAAGAAAAAATAAACTCAGAGTAAATAAGGTAGAGGTTTAATGAACGTATATTTGCTATATGTATATATAAGATCTAAACTCTTCGGAGACCACAGAAGAACTGTCGAATTATAAAAACAGTCCTTTACAAATTACCTCGTTCGTCACCCTTTTACAACATATCGCAGTTTGAATTTTCACACTATAAGCGTATACATAGTTATTTACGCATCTGTTCCGCAGATTTTTCACTAATAGACGACGATCTACAATTTAAGCGCATATTTTACAGTGTTGTACAAAGTTTACATTTGTCGCCGAACGTCCGAGAGAACGGCCATAAAACGAAAGTCAAAATTAACAAGAAGCGGAACCGCAGTTGACGCACATTCTACGCACATTCGTCAACCACTACAATTTTTCACGAATGCAAACACGTTTTAATTTATGACAGTATCCGTCCAAACATTATTCCATAGATATATCAAATTACATAAATATAATGGAAATGATATTTCATTTCTATTATACTTCAGCTCATTCTTAGTTTACTTCCATTCATACATACAGTTACACACGGATATAAACATTTTATGCATTCTCACTATTTCAAATACCTCATTTTTAGCTGAAGAGCATAACATATATGTTGTTCCTCACTGATGTATTCCTATTTGAAATTAGAATTACGTTCAATTAAATGAATTTTTGAAATGTTTTATGATATTAAAATAATTAGCGCATAAAATTTTCAAGTATTTCTAAATATTTATATGAATGTTTCAATAAACCTTTTACATAGTCTAGAAGGTTGAAATATATAAAAATGAAAAAATAGAAATACTCAATATGGCTTAAATTATTATATACAATTTATTATTAAAAAATAATTTAAAAAACAACTATAAAAATTAATAGCAACAGAATAAATATTCTATTTCTCAAAATAATTGTGGATCTACGAGGGTGGATTGATAAGTTTCCGACTTAACCAAGAAAAACAACGTTTTTAAGAATTTTTTTTTTATTTCTGAACATAATCTAATTGAAGGCTGATACATTTCTCATAGCGGTGTTCTAGTCTAGTACTGCCATCTCTATAGACTGATTCGGCAAGCTCCTCAAAATAACCATTTGCAGCTTCGATTACTTCTTCATTGTTCGCAAATCTCTTACCGCCAAGCCATTTTTTGAGGTTAGGAAACAGATAATAGTCACTCGGGGTTAGGTCTGGAGAGTAGGGAGGGTGCGGATCAATTCAAACTTCAGATCATTGATTTTAGCCATCGCAACGATTGACATGTGCGCTGATGCGTTATCGTGATGAAACAAGATTTTTTTCTTAGCCAGATGAGGTCGTTTAATTTTCACTTCGTGACTCAAACGTTGAATTAAGTCAGAAACACAAACAGACGAGCTTAGAATGCAATCTACAATACTTGGTTGCTCAAAGTAAGGTTCATGTAAGTGTAGCCGATGGATGTGGTCCTAATGTCCAGAAACGATTTTGTTTCTTGTCAGCAAGTTGTAAATTGCTTGACTACTAAGGCTGTAAAATTAATTCTATAATTCGATGCAGCAATGTTTACTGATTTGAAGTTTAAAGATAGTATTCTTCAGATATGAAAGATATTCCGGCGCACAAATCTAATAAGATGCGGGCAGTAGTGCGATCACGTTCTGAGGATTCAATGACAACTACTGTAGTAGCTAACAATGGTTGTGAAATCTTTTCTTCTGAAACCGTAATCTGAATCAAAATCCAGAGACCAGATAGTATTCTTCGAGGACTGATAGTTGTGTTACTGCTTCATTTCTCAGAATGAAGCTTTGTATGGTTGTAGGTATCATAGTGTAGGCATCATATGTAAGTATCATAGTATCATGAAACACAAGGGGCTAAAATTTACTCTTAAAGCTTTACCAATTAGGCTTAATGCCATTAAATTCAGGTAATTTAACTTTTTCAAGGTAAAATTCAGCAGATTTCAAGAACAATATTGTTTAAGAGTAACTTATCGAAGTCTACAGTTCGATATGCTCATAAGCAAGCAAAATATGCTTATTTAACAGCAGTTTAAGAGAACTCTGAAAAATCGCGCATGAACTTCGAACCGTGCGTTACTTATAGTTATCAGTGTCCAAACTTGATTACGAGTAGACAACTCGCAATACTTGCGGGTATGACTAAAATTGCATGTAATTTGGTTTCCAGCAAGTTAAGCAACCTACTACAAAAATAATAATATACCATTTTAAAGTCACAAACGATTGAAAAATAAAAAATATTAAAATAGAAATAAAAAATCTTATCTTCTGACTAATTTTCTTTCGACAATTTCTTTCTCGATATAAATAATTTTGGTAAAAAATCATTTGACAAAATTTACTCTACCTATTTTTTAGATATCATTAATAAAATATATTTAATCACTGGTCTTGAGTTGATTCTTACCTCATAAAATTTATTCCCCTTATATAATGTTTTTTTCTTCTAATAAATTATTCCCATATATTTAACTTTTATACGTTATAATATCATACTCTGTGCTTTTACTTCTTTTCAAAGATTTCTACGCTGTCTTAATCTTTTCTATTGTTACGGACTTGTATTACTTTACGCAAGCCACACGGATTTTTCATTAGCTTATATTAATTATATCAATATTAGCGATAATTTATAATGTTGTTATTTTAAGAATTTTATTATGTATTGTATTATTGTTATTTCCTTATTTTAAGTTGAAGAAGATAAGGTTTTACCATGAAAATTAGGTGTAATTTGAGTAGTCTTATGTTTGTTTAGGTTCGACAGCACCGGACTGTATAAAATAAAATACAGATAACTCCGAATAGAATTAATATAATGTTTTTGTCAGCAAGTGTAAAATTTATTTTGTAACTGTGGCTTGCGGTATTATAATCATTTATATTTTATAAAAGTATTTGCTAGTTTCATTGTACGACAAATGTAAAATCATTAATTGTAAATAAAGTCAGCCGAATATTTTCTAGTTTAATTCTAATAATTTAAAGTAGTTTATTAGTTTATTTTTTATTAATTCTAATAATTTAAAGTAGTTTATTTAAAGTTATTGTAGATAAGCACGTGATCTCGAGAAGACTTCATATTAATACAGTGCTGTGACTGAAAAATACCATGATTTCCATGAGATAATGTATGTGCCGAAGAAAACGAAGTTTTTTTTTTTTCGTATATGTTTCATTTTATCGCCGAATTCGCGGAACCTTACTCTCAAGAGTAGGGCTAGTCATATATAAATATGGGCGTATTCTTTCTTGAGATTATTATTCTGCTGGCTTTCTAAAAGATACGTCACGATTACTTGTTGTCATCATTTTAAATTCAGTATTAAAATATTTTCAAACATTTAAGTTTTTATTAATTATTCCTGTCCCATTTGTTCATTACATCTACTGTTCTTTTATTTATTTCAAGTCTTATCTTTTTCTTGGCTATTTAACATCTTAACTTTTCTAATAATTCTTTAACGAATTTCAGCTAACTGTTTCTTTTACATTATTATTTTTTATTTAGGTATATATATATATATATATATATATATATGTATATATATATATATATATATATATATATATATATATATATATATATATATATATATATGTATATATATATATATATATGTGTGTGTATATATATATATATATATATATATATATATATATAAGCTTTATGTTAACTAAACCTTTATAGAATTATTTATCATTTTATGTTTTATATGTCTTATTTTTTAATTTAAGACTTCTACTTTGCCCGATCACAGAGTTGCAAGGATGAAAAAACTGGATAATATCGGTCTCAGCTCCTTTTTTTACGTCGGTTCGATTTTTTGCCTCTTCCCGCGGAAGACTTCTCACCAAGTCCCCGATGTTCCAAGGCGAAGAAGAGCCGTGCGACCAACAGAGATCTTGCTTCGACAACTGGTGTTCGCTCTCCCCTTTTTCCTTCTTCTCCTCTCCTCGTCCCTAAAGCGGATTATCGCGCAAACCAACTTGCGCAGTCTTGAGAAGACGAAATGCCGCCCTGCATTCGAGCGAGAAGCCGTAAAAACCTCACGGAATGTCACTGGAGAAGGGGGGAAGGGGGTACGAGAGAGGAAGCTCTTTTCCCGCCTGCCAGGACTGTATATATAAGTAATTCTTCGGCAATTACGTAATTGGCCCAAGTCCACGGGCTTGCGCTCCGGCTCCCTCCGCCTCACCCTCTCTAGCCAGACTCTGCGCACTACGAGTTGTTACGATATTTACTACTATATAATGGCAGGGGGCCCTACAGCAGTCTTTTCCTCTGATCCCCCATCTGTCTGTCTGTCTGTCTGCCTGTCTCTCTCTCTCTCTCTCTCTCTCTCTCTCTCTCTCTTTCTTTCTGTCTTCCTCTTACGAAGCCCCTCTCTGTAAAGCAGAGCGAGTCGCACCACTGTAAGTCGAGAGGCAGAAGCTCAGGGCGATCTCATTTCTGGTACTCACACGCGAATGCCGCTTCTGTTGTCTGGTCTTTATTTTCTCAGAGCCTTGATTCATTTTTCCTATTCTTCTTTACACAGTTGCTTGTCGTCTCTGCTCTCCGATTTCTTTAGGCGCTTATTCGCGCCTTGGTTAACGTCAATAAAATACTTTCTTGAATTAAAACACAAACTTTATTAGATGCAATGATCAGTTCTTGGCTTCGTTTGGACAATATTACCTTTGCTATTTTTACATTTACTTATTTTCTGCTATTCTTTCAATTGATCCTCAATGAAGATCAGCTCAATATTTATTAAATAGTAATTTTTATTATAAATAACTTATTGCAACGGCTGTTGTAATATGTTGTCCTGTGCAACAGACACCATAGTTTCACATTTTATAAATTTAGAAATGCAGGTAAATACGCATATATCTTGATAAAAGTTTTGTAGCTGTAGGTTATGTGCTCTTTCTCAAGGCTGTTTCATAATGCTCGAGATTATTTCTGAAGGTTATGAGAAGATTAGCCTAGAGTACTCAGTGACACTTTGTGTGTCCAGGCCGTTTACAGTTTGCTTATTATATCATTATAGTTCATTGTATCATTAGTGCTAAAACAGATGGTAGAATGTATCTGATGATCAAAAATCTACGTTGCCGCATCGGATTCTCAAGCTTCAAAATGTTCTATTCTAAACCACATGAAATATCCGTACTTCAAAGTGCTCGCGGATCTGCAACAAATTTCCGCAACGCGGCTCGTGGAGGAAGGACGCGGCAAAGGGTCGCTAGCGACCTCGACCCGCGGCAAGGTCGAACGTCGCGTCCGGCTTTTTTTCCTTCGAGTCAGTCCCCAACTTTCCCTCTCCGTTGTATATAGGTATTTATGGTATATTTTTATACTCCAGTTCATTCGCATGCGCGACTGCATCGGTTTTAAATTTTCTCTGCTTCTCATATACACATATAGCTGTAGACACTTTTTCACGCGCTCTCCTTTTCAGGCCCTCGAAGCGCGCAATAACAGAGCGGTCCGTGTCTCGTAGCACCTTGCGAGTTGAGCCAACAGCGCGCAGGTGCGTCATACTTATACGGCTAATCTTATTCGACAATTGTGCGCCTGTTTTGCGCAAATGTTTTTAAAAATAACAGTATACGTCTTCTAGTTTAGAGGAATTTTGTAAAGAGCAGTATATGTATTTGGATATTATTTCAAAATTAGGGAGGATATTGTTCAATAAATAACTTATGCATAACTAGACTTAAATTTTTCACTATGTCATCGTACAACAGCGTAAAGTTTCTTGATCGAGTAAAGAAATAATTTGCTTCATTTATAATAACTTTCTTTGTTTTATAAGTCTTGATAAATATCTATATTAGACTGCTGTATACACTGAGAAAAAATATATGTTATCAAGTAAATATTTTCTCGTTCTGTACCAAGTAAATTATTTTCTTAAATTGAGAAGCATCTTCTTAAATCAAGGAAGTATTTACTTAATACAAGAAGAATTCACTTGAATCAAATCACGTACTTTTAAATCTAGTGAATATTTTCTTAATTTAAGAAAATGATTTACTTGGTACAAAACAAGTAAATATTTACTTGATATTGGAAAATATTTTTTCCAGTGTACTCAAAATAACTAAATCATATTGAAGAAGCTGTAAATATACAGTATCAAGTTAAGAGCTCAATGATTCTAGATTTTCGTAGGTTATTTTATTTAAATAAATTGGAAGGGGGATTGTATATTCAGGTTATTGAATTTTCTAGTTTGGTGGGAATGGAGATATATATAAATTGGAATATTAATATTAGGTTTAGTTTGGTCCCTGATGAGGAACCGTAGTGAGTTCGAAGCGTCGGGCAATAGCAGCAGTAACTTCAATTAAGTAAAGGTGGTGGCGACAGTCAGATTGTACTTTACTAGTAAAAACAATTTTTTCAGCTAATAAAAATTTTTTATTTCAGATTAGTGTACGGGGGTGATTTTAAACAAGGGCAGTCTAACTGTCATTATAATTTTTAATTAATTATATATTGATATGTATTAATATTAATATAATTATATATTATTTTTAATTTAATTGGACTGTAAGACCAATAGAAATATTTGTTAATTTTATATAAAAACAGTCGACATTAGACAATTAAAGTATTTTAAATAAGTTGTATTGGCTTTAGTGGAACATGCATCGCCATAATGCAATGTAACAATATTTTTTATCGAAATAATATAGATTAGAAAAGTAATTTTTGAAAGCTGTAATATATAGATGTAGTAACAAAAATTGGGTTTGGATTAAAAATTTAACTTAGGCAAAAAAGAGGAACGTTTAATTATATTCATGAAACGACACATACAGGAATAATAAACGTTTAACTAATTATACCTATAGTAGAATAATAAAAGCAATTAATAATCTTTTAATGTTTCAAATTGTAACGATTAGTTTTACTATTGAGTATATTAAGGATATTAATAATGTTAAGAACTCGGTTTGACGAAAAGCGCTATATAGAATTGTTGATTAAACCAGGGTGTTATATTATTTATTTTGAAGTAACTTTATTTAAATAAGGATAATACAACAAATGATTGTAGAAAACAGTAAGTGACGCATAAACACAATATAGTGCAATACAATAAGTGATATACAATGTGATAAACTATATAAATGCACTAACACACTGTCTCTCTCGATATATCTGTTATAGGTTTCGGTCCAGGCCTTTTGTACGTTACGTTACAGCTGCTTTGCACGGCAATGATCTCTGATTGGTGCGGATCTACTAGAATATTTCTTAATAACATTGCTATTTTTATAACGATGCATATTGTCGTGATATACCAACAAGAATAAGAACCAATAAATTTTCGTTGTTTGAAATTTAATAATAAGTTTTGTCTTCACCTTTCACAATATTCACAGGACCAAAATATACGTGATATACAGTTTTTTTGATTTCTTACATATTTATACAAATCAAAGTTAACCGTATAGATTTAAAACGACAACAGTTCAATAGCATATGATTTTTTCTTATCTTGTAAATAATATTGTTATGTTGCTTAATTGTAAAAATATTATAGAACCAGTCTTTTTATAGTTATTATTAAAGTTTCAAATAAAATAAACTAGTAGCTTTACCATTATTAAGACATTTTTTAATTTTCCTTAATCTTAGTTTACATAAGACATATAAAGATCGTCGGTGTTTCTTAAAAATTAGACTAGAGAGTAATGAAATATTGTGTAAACAAGATTGAAAACTAACTAGATAGTAAAAAATATCGTGTTATTTTCGTTTCGAAATTCGTCCCATAAGATGGAGAATCCGAAAGCTTAAAGAAGAAGAAGGAAAAACAACTAAACAGAAATACGCATATAAATCTAGCGTCTTTAGAGAGAGGACTCGAAATTGGTGGGCCGTACACGGGCTGAATAGTTGCCGAGTCGCTTCGTTCGTCTATAATTTCTTAGCGCAATCTGCGAGCGGAGGCCGCCTGGAACGCCGTGCCGCCCGCGCAAGAGACCGTGCGGCTTATAAACGCGCCGGTCGCGGGCGAGTCCCGCTCTCGGGACTAATCTCATTTTAATGACGGGGTCCCACGTGGTCGACGAATAATGAAGTGTCAAATCGGTTCTCCAGTGGGCGGTCGCCTCGTCGCTCCGTCCCCCTACTCTCTCCCAGCTCTTTCTCTCGACCTTCCCCTCTTTATCTCGTTCTACCTTGGTTTCGGAACACCCCGAACTACAGAACAACGCGCTATCCGGGCGGATTTTAATTAACCTGCGTCCGTTACCGAGGCGCAACCACCGCAGATCAACAGTCCCACTATCATTATCCGACCGAAGGGGGGCTGCTTCTTTCCCCGCCCTGGTCCCTGTTTATTTTCGCTCGTGGGCCCGGAGTTACCGCTTGTGTACCGCTGCTGCTGCTGGCTGCCGCGCGTTAGATTTCTAAGGTGGACTCTGATATATACACCTGGAACATCCCTCCGATCTTGTCTGTCCACCCATGAACGCTCGAAATTTCATTTGGAGTATGAAGCGAGATGGGAGAGGGGAGGCTGAGACAACGGAGAATACATTTTCTTCTATAAGTTCACACAAATTTATTACTGGCCTTTTAGGTATCGCAACTCTTTATTATACTATGCTTATAATGTCAAAAAATATAGTTGTAGAATAGAACGAAAGTAGTAATGACTCTTTTCCGCCGAGGCGAATACCCCTCGGTATATTCATGAAATGTCAGAGAGATATTCATTCAAAATCTGTATTAGCTTCAATTAACTCGAATGCAAAGTTTGTTTTTCAATTTTCAACTTGGTCGGGCACTTAAAAAAAAAAATAATACAAGCGTCATTTTGCCCGGGGAAGCCAATGAAGAAGCCGACCATCAGTCTGTTGAATTGCAGAAATCTTCGACTTACCCGTTAACGCGAGTCGACGTCCCTTGCCGAAACTTGGACGGCAGAGACATCAAGTTTGATGCACACGCCCATTAGTCACGAGTTGAGACTATATCGCACGAGGCCGGAAAGAAATCTCTAACTTGGTGACTGGTGGCGGGCCTCCTCGTAAAAAGGATACCTGGATTGTAGGTCTTGTTGCGTGGCACCCCTCACCCCCTCGTAATCAACAAAGTTTGGAGACGGCGCAATTTCTTGCGCCGCTGCAGAGATGAGCACGCGAAGCGCTGTTGTTTTACTCCATAAATGCGCGAATCGAACTTTTGGATTACCGCAGAATTGTGCAATTTAAAATAACGCATAACGATGATCGCACGTCAGATCTGGAGTAGAGTAAAATTTTGACAACAGTTTAGTTTTATGGATTCTTCGAATTGTAAAAAATAAGTTTCTTCAACTTAAAACAAACCACAAAAACGCGATATGGCATTCGAGCTTTTTCCAAAAACTCACGTGCCAGAGCCAGATGCCGCAATTACGGTGTGGAAGATTCTGCACCGTTTAAAATACTTCAAATATTTCTCTGGGAAAGAAATGAAAAAATCCAAAGAGGAAAGGTAGAAGTCATGGAAGAATAAATTTATAACACTGCGTCCCACGAGCGAGCATGCGCGATCACGTAAATAATGCACGGACAAACATTCCTGTGGCAAACTTGCCGTGGCTCTATTCAGACCGAGGGGAACTTACGCGTCCGGCTGCTTCTTTTTTCAGTCTTTTTCTCTCCCTTCTCTGCCTCTCTCTTTCTCTCTCTCTCTCTCTCTCTCTGTTTCTTTATCTCCTTTGCTGTATAAACGGAGAATTTTGCGCGTGATCGCAGCGCGCGGCCACCACAATAATTTCCCCGAACATACACATCGATGTCTGTGCACCGTGTGTCGACTTTTTATGATCTGGAAAACACTTTCTCATCAAATAAGTGCGTGCACTTTTGGTTTGTGGATGAAAGTGCAGAACACGGTGGTACTTTAAACGTCTCGGTGGGATCTACGACCGAGGGCGTTCTTTTGTGAAAATTGAGTTCGGGTGGTTAGGCATCAATCAAAGCTATTATTGCTATATTACGGTCTGATATTAGCAAAATGCAATTTTCTATTGGTTCATTAATAAGAAAGTAAAAATAAGTTTTAATACTATTGCTATTCAATAAAAAGAAAAAAAAATACAGTTCATGTTCTTTTCATCTAAATTCCTCTTAATCAACTGTATAATTATGTAGTGTTGATACAATCAAGAACTTAATATATTTTATTATGATCAGAAAATTTATGGAATTAATAAAATATAGCACGTAATCAATGTATAAACTAAGCAACAAATATAGAAACTACAATATAATACAATGTGTGAATAATATTTTAAAAATTATCTGCACTATGGTCACTGTCACTAATAATACTTATACAGTCCGTTCGAAGCCTTTTACATCTATATGTACCGTTACTCTGCTTCTCGCTGAGCTCCGATTGGTGCGGACTAACATTACTGCTTGACTATAGAAGCAATTCTATTTTTGCATTTCTAAATATTTTCGTTTTATAGCAACATATAGAGATATAAGTATATAATACACTTTTATTTACAACTTTTTCTGTTGCATTCCTACCCTATAACTTGTTACCATGTAGAAAAGGGACAATTTGTTAAAATATTATTAGAGCCAGAATATGATAAGGATTTCATTCTATAAACAATAAGATTATTTGATATTATTGTTAACGGTTATATTTTCAAATGCCGTAACATTGTTTAGAATATATAAACTACCTAAAAAGATAGCAAGGTTATAATGATTTAACCTTAGTAGCTTTAGGTAGAAACTAGAAATTCGAGAAATAAGTTTTCAAATACAACGACTTTGTAAATAATATTACAAAGACTTTTTATCGAATTTCTTTAAATTCAATAATGCAGTTATAAAAGTGTTGGTGTTATTATTGTTTGCTTATTTTACTTAAGGTATATTCAATATCCGTGATTTTAGTTTCTCTAAAACCATACAGGGTAGGGATCCAATAAAATTTTATGGTGGCGTTTTCACCTTTTTTTCTGCAAACTCTATATATTTAGCTAATTCAAAATATCTATACTTCTATATCATTATTTTTTTGTATTTATCACATTCTTCTAATAATTCTAGAGATATTTTACCCTATAGAGACGATTTTAAAGAAATTTGTAAATATCTATTTATGGTGACTTGTACTTTTAACTGCTAAGTTTAGAACATTACACATTCTCTTGCATTTAGTAATAAAGATGAAAATCTTTAGATCTTATTTTCTTTGAAAAATTTTTTTGTATAAAAAGTTGGATATTATGCAGGTACAATAATATTTTTAGCATTACCCTCTTTTCATTAGTTGTTTATTTTAGTTGTTGAAGATGTTCAGCATAAGTATGATAGAGTAGTATAACAAAGTAATGTCATTGCAGCTATGAAATATTTAAAGATCGGTCAAAATCTCATCGTAAGAAGAGCAAATTTTAAATAAAGTTTTGATTTGGTTTCTGTTTCGAAATTTTTAGTGATATTTAATATAATGGTCTTAATTTTTATGTTTTGAAGAATATTCATTCTCGTTTGAATGCTGCCAGTCCATGAGAAAGTTATGAAATGAGCTTCGGGAACGAGCGAATTCTGGATGTATCCTGTTCTGGTGAAATAGATCCTAATATATGGACTGACTAAAACTGTTGGGAGAAGGGATCAGGTGCTTTATAAAAGGATGTTCCAAAAATTCCGAATGAAAAACAATTATAATATTATTGTACGTACAAACGGTATCCACATAATTGTTGTGAATAGGAATTAAGAGGTGTCGGATAAAGCACAGCTAATAAGTAAAAAGCATTAATTTGAAAAAAAACCGTCAACTCCTTTATCCGGTCTGTATTCGCTTAACTGGCCTAGGTCGAATAGACTGTTTACAAAGCACTACTCGCTGAAACAATATGAGGTATCAATCACTCAATTTAGAAATTAAAAAATGCAAGGACATTGAGACATAGCCAGATAATAGAAAGACTATAAAAAATTATACTAAAGGAACGTTCTTGAAGGAAAAACTTCATAAATCTTATAGTGCGGTAAACTTCTTAAACCGAAGTGAAGTTAAAAGAGCAAACAGATATCAAAATTTGGAGTGGTATGGAAATTCAACAACTTGGTAATGGGATGGAAATTTTCTGTTGCAAGACAAGCGGTTTCTGTTAATTCTAAGTTTTTGGTAGATGAGCGAGATTTCTCAACAAACCCTGTGTCTAATGTGAAAAAGTTTAAGAAACCACTTAAGAACACGTCTACCTAGGGTTATACTTGCAGGTAATATATACCCTGGATCACTGGGTGAGGTAATATCTGCTGATTTTCGCACTACGTTAAAAAAATTTATCGTCAATAAGATTTGTACTATAAAGAGTGAGATTCTTATTTTCATTTAGTAAATCTTTCCTGAAAGAGATTATTGTCTGTTTGCGAGGAAAGACTGAAAGATCTGGCTAAGATAAAATATAAGATCAGAATCCTTAGCCATGGTAGAGTTTCACCAAGTGGTCAAGGCAGTATTACGAAAAAATTAAAAGTAATGAAAATAATCAAGGAGATTTCTTCATAACGTATACCTGTACAAAAATCTTTAAACTGATCCGGTAGCTGAATGTAAATGTAGATGGTAAAAATGGGTGATTCTGCACGCATCATATAAAGATTCTCTTACACTGTATCAAAATGAACTATACCGAAAAAATTTGCTGTTGTTTTATGGGCAATTGCATTTACTATTGACAAAAGATTTTGCTTTTCACACATTCATTTATTTTTCACTTCCTCCATGAAATTCCACCATAACTTTTTTGATCATAAAATTATATTTACTTTATTTGGAATCGACTTGTATGTTCAATCCATTATTTTTACTTTTTTTTTAATTGAAAAAGTGTAATCACAAATTTAATTATTATCCACAGCAATAATTCGTCGACAACATTTGCTGGGCCTTTACTTGTATATTCTCCAATTTGTGATGGAAATAATTTGTCGAATCATGTTTGATTAAACATTGACAGATTATATACCGAATTAGTATAGACTTTCTCCATATTCAAATTTTTATATGAAATATTGCATACACATAAAAGAGGTCAGGCGATCTTATTCAAATTCTGAAATCCACTGCTGAATCATTTGATATGCTAACAGACAGTCACTTACAATTAGTCTTTGTTACGTAAGAAAGAGATTTCAATTGAAACCTAATACAATATACTATTGCACTTTGAATGAATGTATGACATCTGAAAAATAAATATAAGTTTCAATTGAAATGGTTTTTCATCAGATCCAGACAGCTAGAATGATTCTCTTGTAGAACAGGAACATTGAGGCATTAAAAAATAATGTCATGAGAGATTTGTCGGAGTTAATTTAGATTAAATTTAAATTTTCATTATCGCCAAGAAATATTAGAGTAATCGATTGAAAATAATTACCTTTTGCGGAGTTCTTATTTGTGTAGAATATTGAGGAGAGACATGGATCTCAAGAGGAATACCCTCACAGCTTTTATTCGGATGGTCCTGAAACTGCGCAGTCTAGACATTGGTATCATGAGGGGACTGATTAAAGTAGCTTATAAACTGATATTAAGTTGGTAATCGTCGGATTTTAAGAATGAGTCTTCTACCATGTCTAGTTCTCAAATTAAGTTAAAACATTATAAAAGCTTAGTTTTTTTGGGCATAGATGCAAGACTAGGATATACCTAGTACAAAAGAATTTAAAAAATAACTAGAATAATGAGAAGATACGTGATTTATAAACAGATGTAAGATAGGTACCAACATTAAGTTTGAATTTTGTGGACCTAAATGTAATCATAAAAATTTTAATACTGTATTTGAGGCAAAAATGTATCTATGATATATACTTTTATACAGAATCTAGTTAGGAATTGAACAATGTTAGGAGACAACTCAAAAATATATGCACTGAGTCTATCTCAAAAATACTATATAATAATGGTTCTAAAGGACTATATGTACTCGAATGATCTTGAATGGAGTTTTCAAAAAAGAAAATCAGGAAAAAATAATCTATCAGATGTCTATTGAATTTGTATCAACCATATCGAATGTCGTTAGGAATAACTGGGATCTGAGTATTGATATCTGTGAATACCGAGTATGGTTGGCAGACATATTTCGCGTTAAGAGCAGTTGGAATGAGAAACGCTCACGATAAATGCAGCTTCTTTCTATAAAAGCTGTGACAGTGGGCAGGAGAAAGAAAAGGGGCGATCAACTAACGAGTATACAACGAGTATTTACTGTGTGTGAGCTTGCCGCATAATATACGCATCGGCGAACGCGCGCATAAGTGCATCTTCATAGAGAAAAGGATCACGCGCACCGGGTCGTAGACGTATCAGTATCGGGATTGAGTTTTCTTCTCCTTCCGCTACACAACACGCGCACGCAGACACACACACACACACACCCATGTATATATCTATATATGTATTTATGTTTATATATGTATATATGTATATATGTATATATAATACGATTATTTTTCTCTTTGCCTCCCTACCCGTTTGCTTATTTTTTCTTACTATTTTACTTTCATTTTTACTATAGCTGGAGGGGGGGTAGTATAAGCTCGAACAAGAACTCGTGGCTGCAATCATCCTCCAATTCAGTTTACGAGCTTTTCTCGCTAAGCACACGCCGCGGTGCGAAAAAATTGAATTATACGATCACACACATACACACACACACACGCACGCACGCACGCACGCACGCACGCACACACACACACACACACACACACACACACACACACACACATTTATATATATATATATATATATATATATATATATATATATATATATACAAAAGTCTCTTTTTCCCTCTCATGCATTCTCTGTGCAGCGCATGTTTGTGTATTCATGTCTGTGACGATCACTATTCGTCTTGGGTACAACCATAGGGTTTCTCGATTTCATTTTCATTATTCTAAACTCGGTTTTTTATTTTTTCCCGTTTCGTCTTTCATTTTATTATATATGTTTGCTTATGATTCAATGGTATAATTAAATAGCTCGTCGCTAGGTTAACTATGTATATTCATATGCTTATCTTATTTCGATGTTGAAAAATTTATGTAAATATTGAATGTTTAATTGCCAGATTACATTTTGCCAATTTGTCGAATTTGTATCTTGCTTGAATAGCGATTGAATCGAGTGAAAGGAATTCTAACGAAAATTAAAATATTTTACATCTTATACCTTTAGAAACTACAACCTTATTTTCTGTTAATTCATTAAATTGTTTTGAATTACCAAGGGTGTACGTTCAAAGTTATCGGTTTTTCGATAAAGAAAACATTTAATTTTCAAGGAAATTTCAGAATTTTTTTATTCATAGTATTGACCATTGGATTCTATATATTTCGTCACAATACATACATGCCAAAAAATATTACATACATCCACTCTTTACACATATCTAGACATTACACACATTCCAAAAAACATTTTCTCTTTCGAGGCAAGCTATCCGATGAGCCATTTTTCGATTTCTTCAAAATTGGCGAAGTATTACTCTGCAAAGCGAGTGTCCCATCGATACGATGAAATGATAGTCGAGTGGGGTAACATTTCCCAATGTAGTTCTTTCAATTTTTAATGAAGCCTTCACGTGCTTAGTGGCATGAAACGTGCCTCGGTATGTTGCAAGATAACTTTGCCACGTCTTCAGGCCCATTACGTTCGTTTTTCGATCAATTTATGATTTAAATTGATAATCTGTTGTTGGTAGCGATCCTTCTTCAATGTTTCATCAGGTTTTAATAACTCGTAATACAACACACTACATTCGTCCCAGCAAACACAGAGCATCGTTTTACCGGCAAAGCGATTTGACCTTGCTGTCGATCGGCCGCCTCCACCAAGTAAAAGCCATGATTGTTTTTGCTTCGGGCTCTCAAAATAAATCTATTTTTCTTCTACCGTGACAATTTGAAGCAGAAAAAAATTTTCTTTGGAACCATTGAAGCAACATTTCATCAACGGTTTTTGCATTTGTCTATCGGTAAATTTATGAGACACCCATTTTCCATACTTTTAGATCTTTTTCATAGATGTTAAACGTTGTCAATTTTCTTGTCGGTTTACGTTAAATGTTTGTGTCAATTTTTGTTGCGATTAAGTTGGGTCTTGATCCAAGACAACCTGCAATTTCTTCTCTTGAAACTTTTTTGTTGTTCGAGGGATTTCGTTGTACAAAGATATCAACGACAATAGCAAAATTAACATATATACCAAATCATACAAATATCTAAATATTGCTCGTGTCATGAAACAGTGAAACCGGAAAATTTCAAATTACACTCACGGTAAATCAACGCGAGAATTTGTTGGTTCTTTATGTGAAACTTTGACAAAAAAGCGCAAAACAAAAATGTCAGTACTACAATTTCAAATTGAAAACTACATCTCTATTACAGTACGCACTATTTCATAAATTCGCAAATGAATGAGCATACGAACTTTGCGAAAAAATATCCTTCTCCATCCATACCGATTTCCTTCCAGCACAGGGAAAAACCATCATGACTCTCATCCGAAAAAGATCAAAACTAAATAACACCTATACCAGAAACCTTTCTTTTTCTCACTTATACTATCCACAAAACATAATCCTTCCTCACGCGTGCGCTCCTATTATCGCTTGAGCGAGTATAAGGTCTTTAAAATAAACCGAGTTGTCCACATTTTTTCTTCTGCCTCGCACCGCCTATAGCAGTTATCATAGCAGCTATGCTCACCGATTCTCTCTCTCACCTCATCTCTATCTATTACCTCTCTTTGTTTTTCTACTTGGCTCCTCTACAATATTACATATCTATTGATCGAGCAAGTCTACCTCGTTGTAAATACACCGGACAAGCGCGCGAACGCGGATCCTCGATCATCGGCACACTGCTGAGAGATTGAGAAGAGGGGAATAAGGGGGAACTATATAAGCGAAAGACGAAATACGCGCTCGCCCCGGTCTCTTGGCGCGCAGCTTTATACCTCTCTTTCTCCTGTTGCCGTTGTTTCGCGCTCGCGAAATCTCGGCCGCCATCAATTTTAGCAGCAACGGACAGGTCACTCGAGTAGAGAACAGCCCATTACAGATATTACGGGGCTGAGCCCGAGAATAAGTGAGAGAAAGAGAGAGAAGGAGCACACGGTCAGGAGAGGAGATACTTCCGCAGCTGGCCCTCCTGAGGGAGAGAGAAAGAAAGAGATAGCAAGCGAAAGAGAGAGAGAGAGAGAGAGAGAGAGAGAGAGAGAGAGAGAGAGTAAGCGAAAGAAAGGAGTGTACCAAGTGGTGCGACGGCACTATAACTTATTGCTTATATCAAATAATTATTATTGTTGTTTGCTTTGCTCGTTTCTATCTTTATCTCTCTAAGCTCGCGGACTCTACAGTTTCTCGCCATCCCACTCTGTCGAGGCCCTCCTTTAGCCTTACCCTTTCCTGTCTCGTAGTCTTGCAAAGGCTGTCCTTCGCTCTCTCTCTCCCTTTCTCTCTCTTTATCTCTTTCTCCCCTGTTATAAGTTTCGCCAGAACTTGTGAGGCTGTACACGCGTGTTTATCTGTATGGATACTCGTGCACGCGGTTCCCTTCGGGTATATATATATAGTACACCAAAGCGGTGTGTATAGTATACTCGAATAGTCTTTGGGGTTGCAGCAATTTATTTCGAAATTTATTACCGATGACCGATAAATCGGTTGTGCGCGCATGCACGCCGGTATAGCATGCGGTGTGAAACCGTAAGGTCGATCTTCTTCTTCCCTTCGTTTCTTTCTATATCTTTTCTTTTCGCTCGGTCGTTTTTCTTCTCGCGCTATGGATCTTTTATACACACACGCGCGCACGCACATCTACTCGTGTGTTTGCACGTGTATGCCGTATGCTTCTTCGTGAATCGGCATTAAATCCACGCGGGTAGATGAACGCTTTTTGCATTGACTTATTAAAGACGGACGCGCACACCCTGCCGCGTCTCTTTCCCTATATTTTTTCCCACTAAGCTCTATCTTTGATGCATTTCAATTATATTATTTACATTACCTCACAGTCTTCGTGATCGTATGTAAAAAGTATAGTGATAATCGAGGCTTAAAGATCTCGTGTTTATCGTAGTAGGCCTCTATTTGGATGATAATACATGTAAGATGGATTCGGCATTTGCTTTTATGTCTGATCAGGCAAGATTTTTCAATGTTTTAAATAATGTAGTCTTAATCTAACGTGATGAAGTCAGCATCCCAGTTATTTTCTGGTACTCTCTCAGACTATGTTTACGGTATCTACATTTCCCTTTAGATTTTTCAGCATTAGTATTCATATATAAGGATATTTTTGAGCCTTCGAGTCTTGCGAATCTCTATATGCACATCGCAAGTGCTGGAGGCGAGGGAGCCAGACACGCCTCCCATTGCTCGCCTTTGATGTTTAACATGTTTTCGCCTACTTTACATACCCCGTACGGTGTCGCGCTTACTCGCCATATATAACTCGTAGATTTAAACGGACAAAGAGCGACGGGCTCCCGGTTAAGACTTCCGGACTGAGAATAAGTCAGTACATATGTACGTATAACTAGTTTTTACTAAGTTTTTATTCCTCGACGGTCATATTCTACTTGCGATCTGGCTATAAAAGTTCTCTCGTTAATTTCACACGGCCAAAACAAGCGCTTTAAAGACAATCTAGCCAAGACGAAATGGAAACGAAAAAAATACTAGAAAGAGGGAGAGAGTAAGAGGGAGACTTCGTCACATGGCGGCAGTAACGAAGGAGACGCGTGCTTATAAATATAGGTCACTTGTTTGCGGACAAGCATGTTTACGTGCAAGCGAAGCTTCTAGGAGATATGACTCGTTCTTTCGTTTTAATATAGATCGATATAGATGATTTGCATCGGCTTTAGATTTCAGTCTATATATAATTGATTCGTTCCGTTTTTTCGTGATTTTTATCCAGCTTAATTGCTCCCATGAGCCGCTAGATTATTTTAGCGAACGATTACCGCTGTGTACGTATCCGTCATAAATACTATTAGAGTTCATACCTGATATGCTAATATATTTTCTGTCTCTCTCTCTCTCTCTCTCTCTCTCTCTCTCTCTCTCTCTGTCGCGTTTGTGCTCTCTTTTAAGTTCTTTTCTTTTTGAAAAGAAATAGATGCGTTACCAGCGAAGGGAGAGCAAGACCTTCTGGATAGTGTAACTCAGAGAATGCAAGGAATGCCTGCGTTACTTACCTCCATTTCAAAACATCGCCGTTGCCATTCTCATTGTATGTCCATCTACTAGGTTTTACATAAAGTTATGCTAACTCTTTTGTTATAAATATCTGAATCAAAATTATAATGCAATAAAATATTTATGTTTTTTGTTCAGTTATATTTTATTAATTGAGGTGTTGCGTATTAATAAATCAAACTCGAACAAATGTGTGAAATTCTAACATGTATTTTTAATAATAATTTAATAATTAATACGGTTATGACAACAAATGAATTACAAATTTTATGTCTATATACTACTTTAGTTCTCGCTTCTGAATGTCCGGTTAAAGTGGCGACGTGGACAGTTCGACGCTCAAGACAATACTGACTCGGACTGACGAATATTTTCGATGGGGTACAATAAAATCGCCGGCAGGGTATGCAAGTTCGGGCATGTACAATGTTATTACACACCGAGTGTCATAAATTTAACTGAAAGGGACAGAAAAATCCGCCGTTGAAGTAATTAAAAACTGTGTTCCATAAGCGGTCATTTATAGTGTCCCGCAATCTATTTAGACTTAAATTATAAAAGGACAGATGTGTAATATCGTTCTTAAGCCCAAAAGAATAAACGATAAACCTTAAATTTATACAATTTAAAATAGAAATTTCAAACAAGCTACTTAACATTAATATTTATAGATCATTTTTTTTTCACTTTCATATTTTTACAAATTTTAAGGCACTGCTATAACTTAACATGAAGCTAAAACATATTAGTGACTGTGTCTTGTTACAAAGATATAGTATATAGAGAAATGAAGACATACCATTCTATGCACAATTACATTGTGACCGATTCAAATAAATTTATTGATCAGAGTTATGGCAGGACTTGGTGCTGTATTAAAAAGACTATAAAAGTAAATTCAATAAATACATCAGAAGTGTAATAACACTTCATTACATATGATTATTATTTGTAAGCCCTTTCAAAAATATGCTATCTGGAAAATCGCTGATGCAAAAGTAGAAACTTGTGATAAACTTCACTAAAATTGAGCACTCAGCCTTCATCGAAAGATACAAATCAAATATAACCTGTAACATTTCTTTTGATGGACTGGAACGTAAGATAATAGAAAGCACTAAATCCCTTGGAATTATCTATGCAGTAAACTCAATTTATAAGTATCTAAGCAGATTATCTTATGAAGACAACTATAGCTCGATTAGGACGAGCTACAATACCGGCTCATAGACAGGAAAGAACTGGGGTTCAAAAAAAACAAAAACCGTGAAGACAATCTATGAAATCATTCTGTGGACCACAGAAAAATAGTATATACGATGTTTGTTCGACACTAGAAGGTAACCCAAACAACTTCACACAGAATTTAAATAACGTATGAGGATTTATAATTATAAGTACGTATCATGAAAGCTGGTAGGTTCTGACCTACTATGACCTTGTAAATGCTGACGTATCTTGAGCAACTTATGTAAGTATCTTCAGAATAGTAAAGGTTACAAAGGCTACATAGAATGAAATGGAAAGGATTATGCTTATTACTCTCTTTATTATACTTCTTGTTCTGCAAATAATATAATTAGGAGATTCAGGAGCATTAAGGAAGAATTAAATGCAAATCGTATAATTAGGAGATTAAGGAGCATTAAGGAAGAATTGATCCTCACGATGAATTTGGGAACAGTGCCATTTCTTTATCTTTTTGTAGAAATATAGAATCAGCCTTTATGGGAATGGGGTACAATAAGTTAGTAAAACAACATAATATAACTACACTTTATTACGGATAAGATTTACAGGTACGACAACTGGGAAGGGAGCGCTTGGCGTTGATGCGAGCGGAGCGGGGAGCGTCTCGAAGCGAACTGTCGCAGGGACGCTTCGTACTCACTCATCTCTCGTACTTGCAGTTGAACCTAACGGTATTTCCATTACTGGTTCATACTTGTTCTTGACTTGTACGTACGCGGTCGCCACATCACCCCCTCGCCAGTGTTAACGATATATATATATATATATATATATATATATATATATATATATACTAGTATTATTGTTGCAAAGTGAAGACATTCTTTACTGGCGGCCGGATTTTGTCGTGAATCGGCTAGTCTCACTGTCCGTGTACGGCTGCTCCGCCGCTACTTGTGTGTTGTTTGGACCGCCGTCTCTCGTAGCGTTATTCCGTGTTGATGTAGGCGTGCTTGCATCTTCTCGTAATAAATGCGCCGGTTTTAGGCGATCTATGCTGACGCGTGAGCTTCTTCCGTTGATTCTTATCACGAAAGTTTTCTCTGCTCTCTCGATAACTTCGTACGGCCCTTCAAATGGCGGCTGCAACGAACTCTTTGTTGCATCGATCCGGAGGAAAACATGAGAACACGATCTTAATTCTTTGAATACAAAGATTTTTCTTTCTCCATGTCTAGCAACCGGGCTTGGCCGTACAGTACGAAATCGAGCTGACAGATTTTTGGCAAAGTCCGTCGACAGAATTTCTCCACGTTGCTGGGTGAAAAGTTCTCCCGGGAGGCGTAGTGTTGTTCCGTATACCAGCTCGGCTGTCATTGCCTTCAAATCTTCTTTGATCGCTGTGCGTATGCCGAGGAGGATGATCGGTAGCAGCTCCGCCCATGACTCGTTTTCATGACATTTCATTGCTGCTTTTAACTGTCGGTGAAACCGCTCTACCATTCCATTTGCGGAGGGATGGTAAGGCGTCGTCCTCAGATGGTTCATCCCTGTTAAGCGTGAAAGCTCTTTAAACACGGCAGACTCGAATTGTCGCCCCTGATCACTGGTGACATTCACGGGCGCTCCGAATCGGGAGATCCATCCATTTACCAACGCGTACGCTATTGTCGTAGCTTCAATGTCTTGCACTGGGATGGCTTCTGGCCACCGCGTAAAACGATCTACACACGTCACAAGGTAGCGGTAACCGCGTGAAATGGGTAGGGGTCCTACGATGTCTATGTGTATATGCTCGAACCTACCAGCGATCGCTAGTGTGCCTATGGGAGCGCTCACATGCCGCGTGACTTTTGCTCGCTGGCATGCGACACATGCTCTTGCCCACTGCTAGACGTCTTTGCGCATTGCGGGCCACACGAAACGTTCAGACACTAGTTTTTGTGTAGCTCTTCCACTTGGATGCGCTAATCCGTGCAGTGAGTTGAAAACTTGGCGACGCAGTATTTTCGCTACGTATGGGTGAACTTTTTCCTGCGATTTGTCGCAGTAAAGTCTTGTTTCTGATCCTGGAAGTGTTATGTTCTTTAACTTCAAGCCTGAATCAGTTTTTAACAAACTCTGTTGCTCTTCGTCCTCCCCTTGCGCTGCCGCCATTTCCTCTGGTTGAACGGCTGACGTGACACCTTCGATGCGCGACAGGGTATCTGCGACGACGTTATTTATGCCGCTGATGTGTCGTATATCAGTTGTGAATTGCGCGATGTAATCAAGGTGTCGGAATTGTCTCGGCGAATACTTCTCTAGCTTTTGTTGGAATGTGAATATAAGTGGCTTGTGGTCCGTAAATACGGTAAACGGACGTCCTTCTATGGCGTAGCGAAATCGTTTCATAGCCGCGTAAACGGCTAATAATTCGCGATCATACGCGCTGTATTTACGCTGAGCTCCGTTCAGAGCTTTCGTGAAAAAGGCCAAAGGTTGCCAAGCGTTGTCCTTACGCTGTTGCATTGTTGCGCCCATGGCAAACTCGGAGGCGTCGACCGTAAGAGCGAGCATTGCCCCGGGGATAGGATGCGCGAGCATCGTTGCGTTCGCGAGCGCGTCTTTCATGCCTACAAATGAATTCTCGGCTTCTTTTGTCCAGCTGAGCGGAGCTTTGCCTTTTTTATTTGGGCCGGCCAACATTTCGTTGAGCGGTCTCTGTAATTCGGTTGTTTTCGGAATGAAACGCCGGTAAAAATTTACCATCCCCAAAAAGCGCCGTAGCTCGTTGACCGACTGTGGCTTGGGGAAATCTTTAACCGCCGTTACTTTTTGCTCGAGTGGGCGCGTACCTTCACTATCGACGGTATAACCGAGAAATTGCACTCGTGGCTTGCCGAACACACACTTGGAGGGGTTCAACACTATTCCGCACTCACTCAGCCTGTTGAAGAGCATTCTTAAGTGCTCTTCGTGCTGCACTTCACTATGCGATGCAATCAATATATCGTCGATATAAGCGTAGCAAAAATCCAGTCCCCGCAGAACTTCGTCGATGAATCGCTGAAACGTCTGGGCCGCGTTCTTCAATCCGAACGGCATTCGGACAAATTCGTACAGCCCGAACGGTGTTGTCACCGCTGTTTTTTCAACGTCGTTCTCGGCTACTGGAATTTGATGATACGCTCTTACTAGATCAATCGTAGAAAAAATTGAATTTCCAGCAAGAGCGTGCGAAAAATCCTCGATATGCGGCACGGGGTAACGGTCAGCAATCGTGCGATTATTTAGCGCGCGGTAATCTCCACACGGGCGCAGGCTATTATCCTTCTTAGATGCTATGTGCAACGGTGTGGCCCACGGACTCTTCGAAGGCCTTATAATGCCTTGTTGCAGCATTATTTCGAATTCGTTGCGGGCGAGCTTCATTTTGTCCGGCGGCAGTCTTCTTGGTCTACTGAATACGGGTTGACCGGGCGTCGTTTCGATGCGGTGCGTAACGCTATGTTTTACGCCATTTTTATTAATAACTGGCCGCGAGAGCTCTGGGTACTCGGATAAAATGTGATGATACTGAGAGTCTCCGAAAATCGTACGGATCCAATCGATCTCGTTATCCGCCATTTGTCCGCGCGTCTTCACTGATGTTAGTGTATCCACCAAACATTGATTTCGCGCATCGACAAGTAGCCCGAAGTGGGATAGAAAATCGATTCCAATAATCGGATTTTCAACATCTGCCACCACAAACTGCCATGTAAAGTCGCGCCGCATTCGGAAATTCAGGCGTAACGTTATAACCCCGTACGTCGCGATGAGCGTTCCATTTGCCGCCGAAAGCACGAAATCGGTTTTTTTTCTTTCACCCGACACTTTCACTCGCGGAAAAACACACAAATTTGCCCCCGTATCGATTAGAAACTGCAACTTTGTTACAGAGTCTCGAACGAAAGTGCTACGCGTTTGATTACCGTTCGGTGTTTGTCGCCTTCACTGACGGTTTTACTCGTTTCCCGACTTTCTCGAGCACGGTGAACGGCATCTGGTGGAACGATTCCCGAACTTTCTATGGTACCAGCACTCAGCCGGCCTACTTTTGTTTCTTTCCTGGCTCTGGCTTCTATAACGGGGACCGTATTTTCCGCGCTTCCTGCCGCGCTTCCTGTCTTCCAGCAGTTCTGCCACCATCGCCGTGAGCTCCGCGATTCCGGCTGCCGGTGGAGCAGGAGCGATGGTAGCAAGATGTGGCTGTGGTGTCAATGTTTCATACACCTTGTCAGCCAGTTCTGCTGTCTTTGAGAGCGGGCTGTCCGCTTGTATGGCTAATATAGCTTGAATATTCGCTGGAAGCCTGTCGATCCAAATCGTCCGCAAAAGGTTTTCAGGCACATTATGTGCTAAGCTTTCCAGGTGCCGGAGGAACTGCGATGGTCTCCTGTCACCGAGTTCCTCGCGTGCAAGCAATTGTTTCAATTTGCTGTCCTCTGACGCTAAGAGTCGGCTAATCAATTCCGCCTTTAGCTTGACGTACTTGCCCTCCGTAGGTGGATCGCGCATGGTGTCGCGTACCTCCCGTATCACCTTCGTATTCAGTCCCGATACAGCGTGGTGGAACTTAATATCGTCCGCCGTGATGCCGCAAATTATAAATTGCGATTCTAGCATCCAGAAGTAGCACTCAGGGTCCTCGCTGTCGAAAGGTGGCATCTTTATGGATCCTCGAGTGATGTCGCCGGTGCGGAAACCGTCTTCCGTTCTTTTTGCACTGATGTTACCTGTACTCATCGTTGAATCCTTCTTTCCGCCAATTTCACTCGCGTTCAAATCTGCTGTTTCCCACTCCATTGTATAAACGGATCACGTCGGGGTCACCAATATGGGAATGGGGTACAATAAGTTAGTAAAACAATATAATATAACTAGACTTTATTACGGATAAGATTTACAGGTACGACAACTGGGAAGGGAGCGCTTGGTGTTGATGCGAGCGGAGCGGGGAGCGTCTCGAAGCGAACTGTCGCAGGGACGCTTCGTACTCACTCACCTCTCGTACTTGCAGTTGAACCTAACGGTATTTCCATTACTGGTTCATACTTGTTCTTGACTTGTACGTACGCGGTCGCCACAGCCTTTAATATCATGTAATGGATTAAGATACAGGTTAAGTGGGTCGGTTTAATTAACTGCACTTATATAATCATGGAAGTGGAAATAGATTATAGAGATTACCGGCGGCAGTCTTCTTGGTCTACTGAATACGGGTTGACCGGGCGTCGTTTCGATGCGGTGCGTAACGTTTAATTAACTGCATTTATATAATCATGGAAGTGGCAATTGATTATAGAGATTACCGAAAAAAATCAAACACTTACCGTGCTGGTTCCTGGACCATACATAGACCTTGATAATCTTACAAACATCATTTGTTAAAATATGGGCTTAAATGGAACTGTTCTGGAGTTCCATATACACATTGGCAAGCGCAACAGATAAAAACTATGATTAAATAAAAACAAAAGAGGTTTATGTAATCTAGGAACTTTATCTTTGTGAATGCGAGCAAATATGAAAATAACCAAGAAAATAACACTTCTCTGCTATAACCAGAATTCTAGAATGAAATAACGTTGAGGCAAAGTTTCTAAAGGAGACTAGTAGTCTAAGTAAAGTAGAATATGATTGTATTTAATACTACTCATGTATTAAAAATAGTATAAAGATTATAAGTAAAGACATCTTGCATCGTTTACAAGTAACAGAACCAGAATTTAATTCATAGAATATGTGTATAAATAAGAACTAATTTAGATCAAGTATATATGATTGTCAGTCACCAAAGAGACGACAATAATTTTGGATGATGGTTAAACAGTGTATTTGAAGTTCTTATGAAGTTTGCAATGTACTGAGATGTTAAGGTGTAATATCTATAAAAATTCAAGAATGGGCGAAGTTCTCAAGATGCTTGATCTTCATCTATTAGGTAAATATCAAATGACTCACAAAAATCATTGGAAGTACTTGATCGTACACTGTTAGGTGTAGAAATCTTTTTACTATATGTAATTCTGACATTTGTTCAAATACGGGTAAGATATGTTCCTATTATTTACGATAATCGCACTCTATTCAGGCCTTATTCGTACATCGTAGAACTGTTCGAAATACATACGTTAAACATATCAAATGATCTTACTTCATTACTATTTAGAGTCAACGTAAGTAATTCTGATAAGAGACATATGGAGAAAGTTGGTTAAGAAAACGGACATACATTTTTAATTAAAAATTACATTGTAACAAACTTCAGATCAAATTCTGTTACACAAAATATTTCCAGGACAATTACGTACATATATGTAACATAAACGCATATTAATTGAAACAAAATTCTGAAAGAATGTATAGAATGTAAAATATCTATTTTGACCTTATACAATTTTATTATATAAATCAGTATTCATATCGCAGAACAAAAATTCTGGTTTGTAATTTTGCACCGGAAAAAATAAGTAAGATTCAGTTGAAAATGTCGATAGAATGAAAAATTAACTCTTAAACGCGGGCATTAAATGTACATGCGAAAAATAAAATACTAATAGGCCTGATCAAGCACTGTGCCGCTTTAATTTCCATCGTATCTCACACTTCATTGTTGCTTTTATAGGTTAATGAACTCGAAGTGCAATGAAGGGCAAAGGTTCTTGTTGGATTAACGATTTTAACCTTGTTGGGTATAGATGATGAGCGTAAAAATAATTTTTCAGTAATTTTAGTTTTAAGAATATTTCTATACCAAATCTTTATTACACTGTTACTTGATCTTCCAAAAATAGTAAACGCCTCTCTTCTTTCCTCCACGAATGTTTTACGTCCCACTTTACATAATTTAGTTTGTACAGACACTCCTCAAAGAGGTAATATTCCAGCTAAGCTTCAAGAAGTGACCAAATCTTAACTGACGACTACATTCTACAAATGTTTTGTAAAATAAATACTTTGACCAATATCTCCAATTGTGTTCAATTTATTAACGAAAGGCATGCTTATTGATTAAGAGTGCTAGTATTTTGTGAACTTTATATCTTTGGCGAACGCATCAGCCCTTTCAATGATGAAAGACTCAACAAGTTACATAACAAGAATATGCAGAACATAAAGTATGTTGATTAGTAAGATCTACAGTATTTATTTGAAAACAAAATATGACTATTTCATCATTTTCTCCATTAAATTCTCGCGTCGTGATTTTTTCTTGCGGTATTTTTAATGAACGACTGAGAATACATCTGTATTATTATTTTTAGAATTTTATTGATGTAATAATAATTAATAAAATTATTCGAAATTTTTCATTTAGACATTCGTTCAAAAAAATAGAATTTTAAAGCCCAAAACAAATTAAGATAAAGAAATGTAAAGAACATAATATCGATGCTTAAATATGGTACAGGAAACCACATATTTATATATTGATATTATTATGTATTAATTTTAATTTATTTAATTGGACCTTAAGACCAATAGATATATGTATTAATTTATTAATTTACAATAAACTCTATCCGAAACATGGTTGAAATTGGAAACCAGGTCGAATCCTTGTACTTATTTCAAATCTTACTTGCTAATAAGAATTGTACAAAAAGACTAGAAAAGCGTTTCCACATACATGAACTTTTTAATGTACAGTCGCCAAAAATGTTTTTCTCGCAACTCTTAACAGTTAAGCGCAAACAAATTAATATCGCAATGAATTATAATTACTATGACTGATACGTTAGGAGCAGTTTTAGTACATTATTGCAATGAAATTGCGTAGAATGTATAATGGCCAAAGCGTTAGACTGCGAATCAGAGGGTCAACAATTCGAGACCGGTTAAATAAAAATTTTTTTCAACGTTCTTTCAGTGCAATAAAAATTATGAAAGGATAAATTATATCTAATATATAATATTAAAGATTAATGAACATTAAACGATGATGTATGGAATCTTTACCAGATTCTATACAGTATATTGCATTGAGATTTCTACACGTGGTAATATTTGAGATAAAATGGACAGTCCTTCAATGGTGAATTAATTTTATTGTTTGGAGATTTTTAACAAACTTTGTCTGTTAAAAAATTATGGTAACGTAGTATATTACTTTATCAAACATTCCAAGGTAAGTACTGAATCGTGAAAGTGCGGTCGCACGAATTTGCATATATTATACCTATATCAGAAATTCTTCGCAAGTGGAATAAAAATTCTGCAGTATTAGTAGCGTAGAATGATAAAAGTGGCGGTACGTGCTTGTTTCATATAAATACTCGTATATGCCTGAATCGAAAATTAAATTTTTAAAATTTTGTTTCAATTTATTTTATTTTACATTAAATATATATACATATATATATATATATATATATATATATACATATATACATATATATGTATATGTATATGCATATCTGTATCGCAAATTCAAGTTAATTTTAATTAATTTAATTTCATTGTATTCCCGAAGACAGAATTGTAAATTTTCCTCAAGAATATTACTACAGAATTAAATTACTTATAGAACTATAGATGTGTACATAAAGTATTTATGAATAAATATGATTTTACTATTTAAGAAATCAGTAACATTAGTAGTACATTAGAGGAAGCTAATTTGGGGGTGCTAGTACATACAAATTATTCCGACTTCCTCGCATTTTCCTCACTTTATCTGAATTTTTCGGTTTCCCCCCATTTATATATATATATATATATATATATATATATATATATATATATACATATACACACACATAATTATCTTATCTATGCACAATAATCGGTCAATAAACAGATACCATACGAATATTTTATACTCCGGCTTCAGCAAACGAAAAAATCCTAATGGCAGATTAATTTGGTAATCAAAGCTTACCTCATACTGAAAATTCATTTAAATTTTTTACCATCTCGAGTATCAAAACATTATTATAATTTACATCCACATGCATGCATGACAGCTCGCATACAGCTGAAAAAATTCTAGATGCCGCGCTGTTGCTGTCACGCGGGATCTTACATTATCATATGCAGTGGGGATCCGACTTACACAAAAGGCGGTAGGAGTGGGAGTGGGAGTTCGCAAGCTTCGAAATTCTAAGTGCAACCGTCGATTATTTTTGAATATACATTCGTAACTCTGTATATTTCAGAAATATAACTTTATTAATTTAGTTGAAAAATATTGTAGAGCTTAAATTAAAAAATAATAATGTTCCTGTTTAATGAATTTTTATACTCATTTTGCTATTATTCGAGCACATACCGTGCAGAAATATACTCCGCATATCCCTAGTTCGGGCTAGATTCTAGTGAGTATTACTGATGTTTTCCTCATTTAGGTAAATCTCGCCAGATCCGAGTTAGATTTCCCTTCGACCATCGAATAATCGTCTTACATTAATTATTACTTTCTTAACTTTATTCACATTTCTTTTTATCTTTTATTGATGTTAGAAAGAAATACGTGTTTTTTATAGTCAAAATTGTACAAGTAGAACAATTAAGGAAATGATTAGGCTTTCTATCTTGGATTTAGTTAGATTTCCTTAACTTCTCCCTATTTTGGAAAGAATGACGTTATTCTAGACGGAATCTGCCAAGTAGGAGAATTAAGAAATGGTTAGGCTTTCTATTTTGATTCTAGTTAGATTTCGTCTTCTTTTTCTAATCGTTTTCGATGTCTTTTCTAGTGGAGACCTTACGAGTACAAAAAATACATATTACACACACCCGCACTATATAAGTGTATGCGTGCGTGCGTGCGTGCGTGCGTGTACATATATAAATATATAAATATATAAATATATAAATATATATATATATATAAATATATATATATATATATATATATATATATATATATATAAACCCGTAGATTTTTCCAACATGGGAAAGAATTTAAAAAATTAATTTACTATATATGTTTTATCTTGTGTTTATAAAATTATTAAGTCCTATACGGTCGTATGCAAAGTATAGTATAGTAATCGTATATTGCGTTTTAGCATAGTGCATAATGCGTTAGCTTGCGAATCGTAGGGTCGTGGGTTCTCGATACTCTCAGCGGAGGTCGGAATTTTTTTCATTGAGATAAAATAATTTATACGTTCAACGGAAGTGTCTAATATTAAAATTTACAATAATTAGTGTATAAAAAAGATATTAATAATTATTAATTGTTAATTGTAAATCTTAATACGTAACAATGCATATAGAAAATAATTTATAAATTCTAATTAAATGCGTTGCGTTACCTGAATACGTAAATATATTTTTTATTTTAAATTCAATTGTCTTAATTTCTAGATTTTCTGACTAGATTCTGTCTAGTTTCTAACTTGGTATACCTACCAAAATCTAAGCTCGTTCCCTATATAAAATGCCAATAAAAGTGCGACAAATCGGAACTAGGATCAGACTAGATTTCCCTTCTAGATGCGAATATTTAATAAGGAAACCTAACCCAATATTAGTTAGATTCGAGAATGAATTTCTATACGGGATCTTGTACTTTCTATATTCAGCGTTAGGTTTTGGAATTTTTTCAATATTATCAATTTGACATCGACGTAAGCATCGTATTATAATACAAACATTTTAATATGGTAATGAAGAAAGACAAAATCATTCAATACTTTCGCCCAAATTTTTTAATAAAAGAAAACAATTTTCAGCAAAATTTGAGGGCGCATGTATAAAAATTATTATTCAGCCGCAGGAGCATAGCAGCTTCAAATAAACTTTAAATTACACCTTAACAAACAACAACACAGTAGTTTTTACCTACATTCTTAACCCAATCTTACTTGCGTAATTTATTACATGTATACATACGTCAGACATATGGCAGAACGTGAAATGCAATGCATATACGCACGCAAAACTTTCGTTTCACTCGGCTCGCGAATCCAAAATCGCTCGCGCTCAGTGAAATCCGCCGAAAACAACGAGGGTGACGGTTCCCCGCTTTCGATCCATTTCCACGGTCTATCCTTATTTTCCTCGCCATCAAAACTCTAGCCTCCGTTACGTATTTTCCACCACTCCGTTTTCTCTCCTCTGCCCGTGCCGGTTCGTACACGTGTCTTCTATATATGTACATATCTATGTACATATATATGTACCGGAGGAAGGGAGACCGAGCCCATCAATCGTATATATATATATATATACATACTTCGTCTCGCGCATATGTAATGCCCCGTGCGGCGTGATACACACGTTAATGCCGCCACTGTCCGGCTTACCAGGGTATTAATGTCAAGCGTCAAAGCTTGCGAGCGGCCCAAGCGCCTTGAAAGCACGCCTGTGCACACATCATGTGTACGTTACAGACGCCTACGGGGAGAGGGCGCAAAAACCCCCGTCATCGATTTTCCGTTCGTCCTCCTGGCGTTTCCACGATAACGCGATTCTTAATGCATCCCATGGACATATGTACGTATACGTCTATATAGATTTTAGCCGTGTTCGTTGGGAATTGCATACGTGGTCACGAGAGCACAGGTAGCGACAGAAAAAGAATCGAATACTATCCTACTTTGAGATGAATATTGAAGTATTAGAAAAATCCACACGGACGTTGGTTACAATGATTCTATAATGTTAGTGGCCCGAAGCAATTTTCCGACTAGAGGGATAGGTGGTGTAAGGGGGAGGTTGTTCGCAAAGTTTAAACATATATTTTTCAGAGAAAAAAATCGAGGAAAAGAAACTAATAATTTAATACTGCTTTATTTTAACTTATAATAATTATAAAATAACAATTACTATTATACTAGAAGTGAATTATAACAAAGATTGATAAATCGTCACAAATATATTAGTCTATGCTCTAAAGCACGACTTATCAAATTCTTTAAGAAGTTGAAGTCCGTGAGCGCAGGGAAGGTAGTGGGAGGATGATAAGGTGTTCACGTACACATCAAAAGTACAAAACATATATTTGCTAACACTATTTATTAACGATTAAAATATGATATACAAGATACAGAGCGTGCGCGCAGGTATCGGTAGACTACGATTGCTTACAAGAATAATTGCTAATAAGTATACGCGGACTCGGTGGGACGCGGACACCAGATCGTCGGAACGTGGGCGATCTTGACGGGACGCGCGTTCGCACAAGAGTGTCGTTCCGTCTCTCAGTTCTTTCGCATGTGCCTAAATAACTGCACCTGGGCTCAAGGGTCATTCATGGCTGTCGTGCACTCTCTCAAGAAAGACGGATCAGCGCGCGCGCGCAGCGACAGACTTTATTACGGTAGGTAATAAAAGGTCTGTCGTGACGCCGGCTGCGCACTACTTGCTTTATTGATGTTTACGGAAACGAAGATTTCTGCAAACATCTGTTGAGAGAATGCGCGCCACAAAGTCATTAGTATCTAGGCTCTGAACATTAATTTTATGAACTTATGAATGTAATTATCAAATGTATTGGTCTGTTCTTCTTCACTTTACTTTAAAAACTGAACTAATCATTGCCTTGTAACGAATAAAGACAGCAATATGTTTAATGTTTAATATGCTATTAAGAGCGTTTTTTAAATAATTATGCGTAATATTTTTCTTAATAATAATTTACAGTCAAAAAACAAAAATAATATAAATGTGTATTTATTTGATTAGGTTTTGTTAAAACGATGTTTTGCTGTTCTTACATTTTGGACGCTTATATAACTTTAAGATCCATATTATATGTTAGAGATTGAATGCAGCGTGTTTTACTTACGAGAGTGTACGCACAGGTTGCGACGCGATTCTAAGGTACCGTTAAGCAAGTCGAAAGACAGCGTTCGGAAAATCTTAGGGAAAACCCCTCATTTGGCAAGTCCGAGCAGACAAGCGCAACGGAGGCATTGAGTTGAGTGAATGATCGATATTAGACAGAGTGATCGTGAGAACGATAGAGTGAGCATCGTGGCGCGTGTGCGCAGAAATTATAAATTCTTTGTTGTAATTCTTAATTAAATACAGTAGATCTAAATATATATATAAGTAAGTGATTGAAGTTATTTATCCTGACGTATAAACGCCCATCCTAGAATCCATCCTAACATATATATTAATATTATTTGTTAAAATTATCATTGTATGAAAATTTTCAGATCCATTTTGTAAAATCCATTCGATATATTATATAAAGTAAAATTAAGCCAGCTTTTTTTGAAAATAGGTTTTTTAGGTTTTGTACTCTATTGCCAGAAGAAATATATTCATTATATTTTATAGATAGTCTGGCGAGTTATTTCGTTAATTATTCAATAAACTTTCGCTTCGCCATTTAAGGCGACTTGAGTCCTCTTTGCCCCTGGCCCTGCCCCTGCTCTACAACTCCTGTCTAATGCCAATTTTCCCTTAGTATTCTCTAATCATGCATATAGATTTATTATTCTGACATTATAATTGTAGAAACCATATGTTTCGATTTCGATATTTAAAAATAAAATATTTACCGGTAATTCTAGAATTTCAGTTAAAAAAAAAAAAATAAATCTAAATCTGTGTTCTCACCATTCTTCACTTTTTTTTCACAATTTTAGTTAATTTTATATAAACTAATAAATTAACTTAATAAATTAATTAATTGAAAGACATTTATATGAAGATTTATTATTTTTCTCTAAAATTGATGGAAATACTATCGGTATTAAGCCAAGTCCAATTATTATTATAGAAAAATACGATTTTTCTAATACAGGTTGCCATAAATGATAAACTTTGCTTTAAAAAATAGCAGATTTTTAAATTAATAATTAAACTTAATTCTAAAGAAAAATAGTAAATGTTAATATAATATTCTTCTCGATGTATTAATTCTTCATCTTCTTCATAAAAAAAGGTATATATGTGTTACATAAGTGGTAGAGAAAAAAAAACGGTAAAAATTTTCCTCCCTTCATTATTTATAGAATTAATATCACACCATCAACACGGGAATTACGAGAGAACGTCTTTCTCAGTTTCAAAATCAGGGATGTGCGTCGGAGGGGGGGGGGGTCACAGGGAGGCCAATAAATAAGAATATTACACTTGCGGTCAGATCGTGGAGCATCAAATGGCGTAAGCAAGGATTTTCATGCCCATGAATTCGAACTACTAAAAGAAAACTCGCCGGACTTCGTTCCTATATTCTCTCTCTCTCTCTCTCTCTCTCTCTCTCTCTCTCTCTCTCTCTCTATCCATACCGCGAAGCGAGCACGCTAATCACCGCTTAGAGGCTCCATAAATCGCGCGAGAGGCGCGCGCGCCCATGCGCGGTGCGGCTGGCGCAGGGGACGAAAATTTCTCTCGTCTCTAAACTTCAACTATCTTTCCTCTCCGCTACGCCCTTTCACTCTTCTCGCGATTTTTTTTCAGGGACCTGTGTATAGGTGCGAGTTTGCGCAACGTAAACCGCGACGTGGAAATTGTCATAAAACTACGCGAGCGAGGGAAGAGGAGGCAGGGCGAAATGGGTAGGAGAAAGCTAGCACAAAAGTACATATATATATATATATATATATATATATATATATATATATATATATATAGTTAGATATATATAGTTATATATACTAGGAAGAAAAATCACCCCGGTAGGAGCGGCGCCCGGTACTGCGCTGCATCCGCAAAAATCGTAAAAAGACCCCTTCGTCCTCTTCCGCGCTCTACCGCGTCGCCGAACGATTCTCTGCCGAGTTCGTGCACCTCGATACCGGGGAACGCGAAGAACGCTTGTTTCCCTTATTGCCCGGGCATACGCTCTTGCTTCCCCTCTCACTCTTTCTTCCTCGGTCCCTTCTTCTCTTTTTTAGACGTCGCCTCTCTACCTTTTGCGAAAACGAGAGTTTATTGCCTGCACGCCGCTGGGGCTGTTGCTGCTGCTGCTACCACCGCCTCCGTTGCTTCTGGTATAACTTGCTGGAGCGTCTTTGTCTCTTTATGGTCTCAAAGTGGCCAGCTTCCCTGAGACCGTCCGGATCTCTTGTCTTTCTCTGCCTTTCGGTCTGGAGCATCGAAGCTAAGATTTTACGCTGGGAGAAAAGAAGGTAGAGGAGAGCATGGAGAGAGCCACACAGCATCGGCGACGAGGGCGAGGACGTCGACGACGCGGTCGCCATGTAAGAACGCGAGCTGGAAGGTTCCGAAGATAATAACGAGGTTTCGCCTCCTCTTTGCAATTTGTCCTGCAGTTCGCAGTCTTACTTTGAGCTCTTTTTATAAGCGAACACGGACCTCGCTACAAAACTTTCCAGTCCCGCTGGCCCTTTCGCGCGCGCGCATTCACTCCAGACCCTACTTTCTTTGTTTTAATGCTGGAAATTTTTGCGGAGACGCTGCCTTTTCCATAGCTCTGAGCGAAAGAGAGAAAGGACAACTTTGCCAAACAGATACACGTGAGATGTAATTCCTAAAAAACTGTTATTAAAACTGATTCAACGAAACTCTGTAAAGAAAATTATAATTTAAAATTAATTCCGAATGTGCGAAGCAAACAAATTCAATTCTCATAAATGTTAAATTAATCAAATCGACTGTTTCGTTTACTAAAACGACGACAAAACAAAAGAAAGTATTATTTAAATATTTATTACAATAACAGTTTTGTTAACTGTTCATTTTCACATATTTGAAAAAATAACGTACATGTTCAATATTAACGTAGCAATATATTGTTACTTTCATGTCATAAAAACAAATTGAAATTCTGTAAATACATAATTAGTCTAGTATGTAATTTCAGTAGTTAAGATCAATACATCTAGACATAATAGAAAAAAAAAATTATAGTTCTCGATTTTCAATGAAAATTTAGCGTGAAATGAGCTCTTGACGAGTAGTGTCGCTAATGGCCAAAAAGGAAGTAGGTAATGATAGGGAAATCTGGTATAAATAACCCGGTAATTGTTTACTTTGTATAGAATATGGGCCAGAAAAAAGTATTTTACAGCTTTAGCTTTATAACCTGGACGTGAGTATTTGATAGCGTGCATTTGAACACATTACATAATTACACGCCGGCAGTTTTTCATGCTGCTTTAGTAACTTTCTTTTTTTATGACCTTCATTTAAGTGAATTTACATTATTTTAAAAATTTTGCTGCTTATTTTTCATTATACATTTTGTAAGAAATTTGGGTGAAACCAATTCTTTGTCAAAGAATTTTAACGTTGTTTTACTTCGTTTTAAACTTACTTAAATTTCTGTGCCAGTTATGACACAGCTTCTATCGCCTTTCGCTGAAATGCATTATGTTAGAAAGTCCAATTGAAGTGACATCAAGGAATTTGTGTATATATATATATATATATATATATATATATATATTATTTATCTATTTATTTGTTTATCTAGTTATTTCTAACATATTCGTCAGATTCAAGGCTAAATCAGTTAGACATTAACAGGGGACATTGTTGAAAGACTCCGGCAAAAGTACATGTATATGATTGTTGGTGCTTATTATATCTATTTGGATTATATGTTATGAGTATTGGTATTTTCCAGTACTATATAATAATGTCATTTCTGTTATTTTTTAATACAATTATTTATAAAGTTAACAAATTAATTTATATTAATTAGAATACACATAGACATATATTTAATATTCATATATAGTTAAGAAGACTACTAAAAAACAGGAAGTTAGCAATGAAAAGGTATCTAATATTTTTGTTTTAATTTAAAGACAAATTTCAGTTTTGTTATTACTAATGAAAATTAAAAAATTCATTATATAAATATAAATTTAACAATGGTGGAATGTTAAACTAGATAATAATGTGTAAACGGAAGGATGCTTATGTTAAAACTGCTCAATGTTTCATATACTCCTATAATAAGTAAACATAATTGATCTTATGTCAAATTGATAAATAATAAAATAATTATGAAAACATTAACCTTAATCATATTGGTGATTTTATTAGGAAAAACATTACCCGTTCATACAATAATAAATCGATGTAGAACAACTACTCGTAACAGCCAAAATCATGGAATAAACATTTTTGATAAATCACAAACTGAAAAGTTAAAATATAAACACAACGACAGTAAGTTGGAACAGACTTAGTTTAATTACGAAGAAATATACAGTTTCGAGAGAGACTGAATAATGAAAAGAAAAATGCGATCCTCGTAAGTATATTTATTATATACTTTCAGAATTCTTTGAAGAAGAAATGCAGAGCACAATGGCCGAGGAGAAGGAAGATTATGCTGCAGAGGACAGTAAGGCTCGAAAGCCAGCAGATGCAGAACAGCCGGAGGATTCCCTTTAATATAACTCAAATGGCAAGCCTCTAGAGGCGTCAGACATTGAATAAATTTGAAAAAATAAGTGTAAAAGAAAAAAGTCTGTATCTCCTTCTACATTTAACCTTTACAATTCAAGCTCGTAGGTACACTGGCATTAAATCCGCGGCATCCGGCATTATTTTTCACATTGACAGGGGTGGGTGGCGCGGTACATGGGAGGGGTGTATAGAAGACGCATTACTAGATTGGCTTTCTCGTACAAGCACGGTCAGCCTGCGCTACACAACACCGGAGGCTGCTTTTTCGCGCCGCGGACGATTGGCCTGCGGGAGTAGAGCGCTCTTAGCGCACATTTCCCTCTACCCGCTTTGATTTGCATTGATTGGAGTGCTGTTTCGAAGAGCGACTCTAGCCACCGCATATGGAAAAACTTTTTTTTTATTTTTGTTTTTTGCATTTCGTGTTTAGATATACGTGCGCGCGCGCACGCGCACACATGCGCGATCAGAGAGTGCGAAATTTACTCTTGCACTAAAATTGCCGGATTCTAATATATATATATATATATATATATATATATATATATATATATATATATATATATATATATATATATATATATATATATATATAGCTGTGCTATAGAGAGAGAGAGAGAGATAGAGAGAGAGAGAGAGAGAGAGAGAGAGAGAGAGAGAGAGAGAGAGAGAGAGAGAGAGAGAGAGAGAGAGAGAGAGAGAGAGAGAGAGAGAGAGACTGTTGATCGGGAATCCGCACAGGGGTCATTGGAATTGTAAACTTGATTGCCTCGTTCCCTGTGTTTAGAAGGGGTGTAACGAAGATGGTGATTTTTTCTTTAACCATTGTGGTTTGTCTAGGGCGCCAAGTGCCTCATCGCTTTCAATCGAGTTCTTTTAATATAATAATAATGGTCCGAGAAAATGAAGAACCAAAAACTGCTAAATGTCATTTGAATATTATTTATTTAAAATTTTATGTTTCTTTGTTATAATTTTTTTATAATGATTTTATTTTAAAGTTATTCAAAAGTTGATTATTATTCTCAGTGTTCAACATACTACATAACGCAGGTTGTAGTTCAATTCTCAAAAATATTTGTATACATTTTGTAAGAGATTCAAATAATATGTACTCAACTTTCAGTAATAAAAGCAAATAAATGTATAGAACGTTTTAAAATTAATTTTATTTCAAGTAAGTAATATGTTTCTTCAAATTTTTTCGTATGAAATTGAATTGTTTACTTACTTTTGTACGTATCTAAGCAACGAACATTAACTCTCAAGACAAGGTTGCGCAAAAACTAGTTCCCTGTTTGCCGAATTTTTTTGAAAACTGATTTTTCGGTATGGCTAATATGCATATATTGAATGTGTTGTAAAAAATTTTTTTAACTGCTGGAAAAATGATTGAATGGAAAAATCAATAACTAAATAAAATAGGAAATGCAGAATAATATTCGTCCATTCCTCTTAAACCGTTCAATGAAGCTTTTTATCTTCCTGTTTACAAAAAAAAATTGGGTATTTCATTCGCTCCGAACCATCTAACTCATCCCGTTCAAGACGTACATATTCACTACATTCAAGCTCGTCTCTCCGGAAAAGCCCGCGATCTCAAGTGCGCCTATCATGCATTATGCACTCGTTGACAGAATCACGGATGATTGATAGATGGCCTCGATGCTTGGCGTATAATATTATCTGGATCGTGTACGCATCTCGATTTCGTCTAAAGAAATAAAGAAAAAAGGGAATGGATACGGGGATAAAATGCAGACTGGGCAGTCCAAACATTTATATATGCACGCAAGCAAACGAATCATTAATAAAAATCATAAAGTCGTTAATGGAAATATTTTTATGTCTCGCGGGGGTGAGCGAAGGACAGGGGCGCGACAAAGCCACGGAATGCTACCATGTGCTTGCTCGCTCGTGAGAAAAGAAGCAGAAGGAAGTAGTAACGATTGAAACATATATATATATATATATATATATATATATATATATATATATATATATATATATATATACAGTATTTGATGACAGTCGGGGGATGACTATTTGATTTTTTCCGATCCATCCGCGCGGGGGAGTAAATGTAGCCGCGTAAGGCACACCTGGACTCATTTCCATCTTCGTTTCTAAATTGAACCACAGTCGTTATGTCTGATAGACAGGTCTATCTTGTTCTCAGCCGCTTCCTGCTCCACTTCCATCTTCGTTTGCCAATGTCCGGGAAGTGGAGCATTACTTATAGATCATGGATCTCTTTCTCGCTGAAGCATTTGATTACTATATACACGTCTTCGAATCGGCGTCATCGAGCATCGTAAGAAAAAAAAAACATCACATTTGCCCCGTCATTGCCTACGAGAACTATACGCGTGGAAATGATAAAGAGTGGCTGATGCTTTTTTTGATACATTTTTTATTCGGAATTTAGCGTAGACTAAAATGCAAGATATACATATCTAATAAATCATATAATGTACATAAATAAATAAATAAATAAATAAATAAATACATAAATCAACCAATGCATTTAACCAACGCAATTGCCTAATGGCTAAATCTAAATAATTCTAGTTTGTTTCCATTAAGGTTCGCTCGAAACATTCAATTTCGAGCATCCTAATCAAACGACTCCAGCTCGCCTGTAAACGACACGCGCTGGAAGCTACTCTGGTGTTCTTTTTTAATTTCTTCCAATTCATTGTAATTTTCTAAAAGCTTCTTAAGCATGGTCGATTGCGCAGCTATCAGCTTGTCGACTCTATCTCTGAAATTTTTGTGTCTTTCCTCGCCTTTGACGTCTCTGACCAGCTCCATGTCCCATCTGTCTACGTTCATTTTCACAATCTTTTCGTCCAAATTTCGATTTTTCTGTTCAATGCGTTTTATCTCTTTACTGGATACCTCTAATTTTCTCTCCCATTCTTTTAGAAGCTAGATTAAATAAAGAAACAGTTACGGCAATTATTAAAATGCTAGTAATATATAAAATTATAAGGTTATGTAAGGTTGTCATTTCGAAAATAAATAAAAGAATAATTTGTAATGAAAAGTCTAAAATTATTTCATACTTGGATATAAAATGATAAAAATAGTATTTATTAATAAAAGATTCTTAATATAGAGAATTATTAATATAGAGCTTAGCAATTTGAATTCTAATCTAAACAAAATTTTTTCCTAAGCACCCAAAAATATACAAATATTAACACACACACACACACACACACACACACACACACACACACACACACACACACACACACAGGTAAATACATCAAATTGAGACATGAGTAAACTATATTCAAGAACCATTAAAATCATTATTAAAAAAAAACCTTCTTCTGATGAGCGCAGATCGTATTGTAATCCTTTTGTAACCTCTGAGGTCCCTTATCGTCTCTGTAGCCCATGGCTTTCATTCTCAGATAGTCCTGAATTCCACGCGTCACGTGCGCCGACTTAATGTAGTAGAGGTCGAACTCGAGATAGCTGACCCGAGCCTTCATGACCCTGTGCTCCCAGGCCTCGGCGACGATGTCCCGTCTAAACTCGAGCGAACGCTCGATCGCCCTCAGCTTTTTCTTGCCCGCAGCAATGATCACGCTGTTCACCTCGCCTATCTCGGCCCGAGTGATGAAGATCGCATCGAGCCAGTCGTCGGTGACGCTGCCCCTCAGTCGGGGCATCTCCATCTGGCCCATCTTCAACACCAGCTGCATCTCGGCATCGAGCTCGACTTCGATCCTCGACTTGCGTGCGCTCACGAGTCGGGACCTCATTCGCTCGACGGCGAGCTGGTGCTCGGCAAGCTTGTGACTGTAATTTAGAAGGGCGCTGGCTGTCCCTTCAAGCTCGATCGCCACCGCTCGCTCTTTCAGCTCCTGATCGATCTGTGGAATGGGGGCGCGAGCGCAACAATTAATTTCGACGAGGGAGTCGTTTTCGTTTCGGAGCCGGTTTACTCTCTTATATTGTCGGCTCTGGTGGTGCGCATACAAGTTTTCTGGATAGGGGAGATTCGACCCGCGTGAATTATACGGCAATTTCGAGCAGTATTTAATTAAAGACGTGTAAAAAAATGCATGGAAACTATTGAATGATATATTACAATTTGATACCAGCTATGCAATGTATTGTTCTTGGCTTTATGAAACCCTTCCTTATTCATTACTTTTTAATTTTAAAAATAATTTTTTTATGAGCTTAAATAACGGCTATATAGTGATTCTCGATTTATTAATAATAAATTCAACATATTTCAGTGGATTGTTTTAAACATTGTATAATTAACGTGACTTTAATATCAGACCAAAAATCTTATATGTGTATTAATTAAATTTTATCTCTTCATCGAAGGATCACGCTCAGTTCTCATACCTTTAATCGCCTGAGAGCGACTAAATTCTCCCAGTGCGATGCACTCACTGAGAGAGGAATTGACGCAGGGCGTATGTCCAAAAGTTCTAGTTGTTTTATGTATTCCAAAGACTCTGCCGATAGATATGGAAGTTTGGTTATGGATATAATTGACTTTCCAATATCCCGTATTTCGTATGGGGAAGTAGTCTTCAGGACCAATCGAGGCCGCCTTTTGAATTGCAGAAGTATTACGGAGAAAGCGCTTTTCCCAACTGATGTGAATTCAATCTTTAATCTCTTGTCCAAAATTCTATTCTTGGCAATCAACTTTTCATATTGACTATGCAAATCTGGCTCAATTGCCTGGATGATCTCAATGTCTTCCTTAATCCAATTTATCATTTCTAATCTTTCTGTAATATTCACTTCTATGTAATCATCGTTTTTCAATTCTGATAATCGATTGACGTGCCTTACGAAATAGCGTACATAACGCAAATTCAGTTGTTGTATGGCTGATTCTACCTTCATTTTTATCTGCAAATGATAAGAGTATAATTATACACATGGATAAATATATTGCTATACGTTCTAGGAAAATTTTAGCTGCTTTATTTCGCGGAAAACAGAAGAATATAATTAATTATATACGATCGCAATTTTCTTAATACTGTTTCGTCAATAAATTAATCGAAACTGTCGAAATTTTCTAATAATGTACTTACTAAATGGAATTCCTCGAGTCGTGAATTAAATTTCTCTATGCCCTCCTTGAGCGCCTTGCTGTTCTTCACATAGTCCGACTTCAGGTACTTTCGGTAACGTGTACGCTCATCTTGGAGATGTTTCACGTCCTGTTCGTATCGCTTGACTGCAGCGACTTCTTCTTCCGTATAATCGTCGGGATGTTTGCCATGCTTGAGAAAGTCGGGCATTGGTACATCCTTCTTGATAAGATCCTCCCAGCGGACCTCGAGCAGCCCGTCCATCATTCTCTGTATTGCCCGCTCGCGAAAGTCATCCGCCAGCATGGCCAGCCGCAAGCGCTCCAGCTCCTCTGCCTACAAGCGTCGGATTATGTAACAGTTTAAAACTAATACATAAATCCATTTGAAGCTTTGTATAAATATAATCCATATAAAGTTATTATTGACGGAGATAAAAGGTATACAATAAACCTGCTTATTCTTGTACACAGGTTATAAATTTAACATTATAATCGAAGAATTAAAGGATTTGTTTAAAAAATCTTTTAATGTGAAATATTATTTTTAAAAATTCTCTTTAATAATAACCAAAATAAATATTCTCCCAAAAGTATAAATATGTTTCATACCTGCTTATTTAGTAGAAATTGTTGCGACGGCGATATGTACACTTTTGCTAAGATTTCGGAGTCCAAAACTTTAATAATATTCAGGGGTTTTTCTTTTAACTTCCATCCAGGAATTTCGAACACTTCGGAGACCTGTTCATTGAACATCGTCCAGAGTTCCGCGCTTATGTGCAGAAGGCGTTTGATGCGCTCGGTGACCATATTCATTTCACGCTCCTTTATCAAGTACATGTCGTTAAATTGTTTATTGAAGTAAAGTCTCAGCCTTGTCGTTTCTGATTTAATATTATGATTGTCGCACATAACTTGTATTAACGCATAAATTTTGAATTGTGAAAAGTATGCACCAGTGGGTTCTATGAACTTATAAGTCGTTGTTCCTAGAAATTTTAGAAAACAATGTTTAAAACACTCGTGAAAAAGAAATTGTGATTACTTTTATAATAACGTTAAATACTATAATTTAAAAGGAACTTATGAATTAATATATGTCCTTTGTGATATTTTTTAAAAACATAATGGAAATTAAAAATGTTATGTACATATAAAGTAGATGGAATTATTACGATAGTGTTACCTTCAAGTACAAGTTTATTCTCTTCTGCTTCTAGATCAACAATATTCTCTTCTTCTGCATCTATCGATTTATCAATTTCAACAAACTCTTCGGTTTTTTTAACCTGAAGCTCTTTATCAAATAATTCATTGATCCGTTCTAAAGGATAATATTCATACGGATACAAAGTATCGTCATAGGTCAACTCTTTGATCACATTCCGCATAAACTGGGAGTAGTTGTACAACTCAAATAATCCAATTATCTCTGGACAAATAGTATAATTGGTAACTTCCCTTTTATCAAATATACCGAAAATCGACTGTCCAAGTACTTTTTGAGGCTCCCAAAATTGATTCTGAATCCAATCACTGACGCGCATCATTTGCTGACAATTCGATTCTAATTTAAGCCTAATTTCTTCGAACTCGTCTTTCGCTGCTTTCATCTTCCTTTCGCGAAAAGCTTTATTCAAAGCAAACATAGAAACTGGTATCTGTTCGATTTCAGAACAGACTTCGTTCTTATTAAGTAAGTTCATTATTTTATCCTTTAAAGATGAAAATATTAATAATATATTTTCTTTGTCAAAAGCAAATTTTTTTCTTTCTATTTCATTTTTCTGATCCTGTTTCCATTCAAGCCATGTCAAGTTTTTTAATTCTAGAAATGCAGCAATTGGTTTTGATAATAGTTCTCTATCATTTTCATCAACTATCGATTCATATTCAGCTAGTTTCTTTTCATTAGCTTCAAAATCATTTTTTCGAAATTCATATAAATTATTAAAATTATCATCGAATACTTCTTCGGTAATATTTTTAAAGTCCTTCATCACTACTATAGAGCCATCAGTACCTAGCGCAATCACTAAATCTCCAGCAGCATTAACTGTTGCCCTTGCAACTCCTAAGTTACTTCTATGATGACTAATAAATGATTTGTTTTTACCAAGCTTCAAATTAGCATTTCTTAAAACAACTAAACCTGCGATACTACTCGTTAATAACCATTTCTTGTTGCTAAATATTTTTACTTGCCTGACTTTATGACCATTAGGGATTATATCAGTAATTACAATGTCTTTCCAATCGTTGAACTTGAAAACCTTTAATTTTTTTGAAAGGTAAGGTGTTGCAATAAATGTATTTGATTCTCCAGGCGTATAGTAGAGATTTTCATAGTAATTCGTTAAGGAAAATGTAATAGGAATTTTTTTAAATTCTTGCTGCCCATTAGTTAATTCATAGATTAAGACTTTATTACCTATCGCGATTAAGTTAGATGATCTTTTAAGTATATAAAACTTTAAACCAGCTGGTGCTTCAAATAATAATACATCGATTACATGAATAGACGTACTCAATCGTGCTATGACATCAATGGATAGATTATTGGCTATATTTATGACATAACAAATTCCCTCATGCTTTTGGCAAGCTACTAAATATCTAAAACAAACATTTATTTTATAAATTCATTAACAAGCTAAAATATCAAACTATAATTAGCATTCGTTTTGGACATTATTTTTCCAATTCGATATGTTAAATAATTCTTACCAATTTCAAAACGAACCTTCCAGAACTTGAAAATTTCATGAGATCCAATGTTTCTGGCTGTAGTCTACACTTTCCAAGTATTGTCGGAGTATGAAATTTAATAAAACTCACAAATGTTATTTCACCTTTATCAGAGCTTACTATCACCAGCGGTAAATTAGGATGCGATATCAGTTGCGTAACGCCCCCTTTCATATTTAAATAAAGATTAGTAATATTAGCTCCATGTTGAGCATCAATAACGGAAATAATTGCAGATTCATCAACTGTGACAATTTGAGCCTCCCAGGGATGTATAAAATCAGCAAATTTATAGTGTCCTCCATTGAATTGTTTAATCTCTTGAGTAACTTCCGTAGAGTTTTCAGAGATATTTACCTGTACAATATGTCCTTCTTTCGTAGTGAAGAAAAAATGACTATTTTTTAAAGGATGTAGTATTAATGTATATGGACAACCTTGACTTCGAATTTTCCAAATATTGTCCCATGAACCATCGTCGTTTTTTCGATAATAATGTATATAACAAAATGCTGTGCGCAGCACGAGTCCGTTAAAAAACCAACCCAAGATCATGGGCTCAATTTCATTTGTGAAGTGACTTGTTGGGGTGATTTTAATAATCTGTTTTATTTCATTTCCTCTATGATCGCTCAGGTAAATGTTCCCATTTCGGTCGACAATGGCAAGTGCGTTATTAGAATGTGGATTCCAGGTAATATCCTTTACCAATGCTCGTTTTGGCAAGCAAATCTCATTTTTTCGTAAAATAGCATTATTATTGCAAACCATTGCATCCCATATACAAAGCCTACCGGTTCTATTACCTACCTGAGAAAATGGTACTAATTTTTATTGTACAGAAAAAATAAAATGATTACTATTATATATATAGGTAACTTAATAGCAACAATAATAGTAGTCTATTATCAAAAAAGATTTTTCTTTTCTTAATAAAAGTAACAAGTATAAATTTATACTACAGAAATATATCAATCTATTGCATGTTTAAGGCGAGTGAGGTAGATCATACCGAATGGACTTTTGCTGAAAGGTAATTTTGTCGACAGAAATTTTGCCGAAAAATACGCAGTTTTTATTTATTTCATTTAATATTGATCATTTTCCTATCGATAAGAAAATAATAAAGATTAAAATAAATAAATAAAAAATTATATTTTTCGGGAAAATAACCTTTAGGCAAAAGTTCATTTGGCAAAATTTGTCACACCCCATATTGACACAGTTAAATTAATTAAATTAAACATAATTAAAAATTTAGAGTACTTTACCTGAGCAATCATTATTGGTATTTTGAAGTTTGCTCTTAATGTTTGGGCAAAAGCCCCTACATCATGAATAATCGTATTTACAGAAGCAATTTTTTCACCGCTTCTCCATGACCAAAATGTTATATAAAAGTCCGGCATAGACCCTAACGTCACTAGAAAATCCCCTGCGAATATAGTGGTCAGATAGGCATAATTCGTTCCTTTGATGCATTCACATATTTTCTGCATGGATGGATAAGCATAGACAAGGATGCGTGGCTTACAATTTCTTTCGGAAAAGGCAAAAACTTGATGGCTAGGTGTTTGTTAGAAAATTTTTTTATTAGTATTATCAAAGTTATGAATATTACTCAACATGTATTTTGATCAATTTCCATCTTTTTATTTTGATTAATTATTTAAACATACATTCTCAACGCATGAAATAAAAAATAAGGGTGCTATATAAAATGGATAAAACTCACAGTATTTATGATTTTTTGACGTAATTAAAAACAATAATCCAAGTGAACATAAGATTTATTATTTTTTTTATAAAATATAATAATTCTAAGAAAGCAAACAATGAATAATAAACCCAAGTCAAATGGGCAATTATTTTGTTCTAATAGAGCTAAAAGACAGGAAAAATAGACTCACCTTAAATGACCTGATAAACAGCAAGCGCCTCCAGTGATAATATCATTTGAGAACTTGGGCAGTCGAAGCTTATTTGTGGCTATGTCGAGGAAGACTATGTGCAGATTGGAACACCAACCCAGTGTATTCTGTCCGATCCATGTGATGTCCGATACGCTACCACCACGCAGCCACGCCGCCCTCCAACTATTCTCTGCGGTGCTCATGAATTATATATATTGTAAATTTCCCCATACAATTACTTAATGATAATCGCAATAAATTGCGAATAGACCAGAAGAAAACTGGGAAAATCACAAGCAAAAGGTCAGCTTCGGAGTTATGGGGTTATGTTCAGACGCTTCTTTGCTCTTGATTACGAAGTTATCTGTTAACTGATTTTAGCCATGCGCGAGTCTTATATTTATGACAAACTTCGACAATGTATAAATATCATAGGATTAATGCTGAGATTTGATTAATTTTGCACATAAAACTTTTATTTAATTTGATGAAATATGATATTATTATTGTTCTTGCTAAACTGTTTTTTAATCTAAATTTCTTATTAAAAGCTAATCGGCAGACCATAAATTGTTTTATAAAGCATAAGCTTAACTAGATAAATGGCTCGTAAATAACAATCGATTATGTACAAAAAGATTATTATTTCTGAGTTTAAAATATATAATTTTTAAGAATTCAATTCTTGAAAATATCGATTTTTCGCTGAAAGAATTTTTTTTTTCTTTATTAAGCATTGTAAGAATTATTATATTATTTGTAATAGATACATAGAATATTTACAAAATTTAGTGTACGCAGTATATAACTATAGTTTTAGGATAGTATAATGTTGTTAAAAAGGTTATAATTATAAGTTACATTGTTTTAGATATCTTAGTACTATTTCACATAATATTGCTTTGGTAGAGTTACAGAAAATTATCGTGCTGATTAGCGGTAATGAAAATCCGGCTATTTTAAGATTTTTGATAAAATATATGCGTTGTTTTTTATACATTTGGCATTGTCAAAATATGTGATTTAGGTATTGTACGTAATTACCACAATGACAATATTTGCTTTTGCTGATGCCAATTTGGGCTAGAGTAGCAGCGACATTACAATGAGTAGATTGGCATCTGTTAGAATGGCTTCTTTTGAAATATTTAATGTATTATACCATAGCTTATACGTCTCTTTGTGAAAATAATCAAAATAGTGAATGCCTTTTGTCCGTCCTACTTGGCATAATATTTCCGAGGTAGCATTTAGAGCTCTTATTCGTTCATGTTCACGTAAATCACTGATTGGAATTTGAATGTATTTTAATGTTGTTTTTTTAAGGCTTGTTTAGCCAGTCTGTCTACTTCCTCATTGCTTTTAATATCAATATGTCCTGGGATTCAATAGAATTTTATTTTGTTGTTATTCTTAGTTTATGTTGTAAACTCATAGAATTTTTTCTGTATTTTAAATATATATGCGTTCATGAGATTGTTTACATTATTATTTGTCAAGGATGCCAGGATACTTTTGGCATAGGTACATATAATATAGTTCTTATTTGGATTTTTCAGTTTTATATCCATAGCTAGAGTTAACGCGAAGCATTCGGCAATGAATATTGAAGCACTTTTGTTTAGACTACGTATTTGATTTTCTTTAGTTTCAGCAGAGGGGCAGGCACTTCTTACAGATTTCGAAGAGTCTGATTTGCTACCATCAGTATAAAGAGCACAAGCGTTTGCAATTTGTATAATTCTTGTCATCTAATTTCTACAATATATGTTAATATAAGTATTGTAACTTTTGGATTTGTAATCGTATGCGTATAAATTCAAGATTTTATTTGACAAAATCATTCTACTGTTGAACGTGAAATTAGTTAGACAGAGAATTAAAAACCTATTTTTGAAATTGTATTGATTTTTAGTGTTTTCTATAGATGGTGTAATATTGTTGATGGTCTTGTCAACATTTCGACTTTTATTTGAATGGTTTTATTAAAATAGCTATAACATAGAAATTTAGAACGTTCCTGTAAGAAAAATTATATTCCTGTAAGAACGTTCCTATAATGAGTATATTAGTGGGTGTACTTTTACGAAATCCTAGAATAAGTTTAATCGCAGAGTATTAAATTTTTTCGAGTTTTTTTTAATTTGATTGAATTGAGTTAGAAAATAAATGAAACAACCTTAATCTACTGCTAGCCTTAAAAAGATTTTGTACTGTATTATTAATGTTTCGGGTTCGCCCCACATCACGTGCCTCTGATAAATTTAATTATGTTTGTGGATCTTGAGCATTTTTGTTTTATATTGAACACTTGTGCCTTAAAGGACAGTCAATAATCGAAAGTAATACCAAGGTATCAGGTGGATGTGCTAGATTTAATAGTTTTTCTTTGAGCTGGCTTGATATTACATTTGTTAAAATATACGAAAATGAATTTATGTGAAGATAGTTTTAGACCCATACTAAGTAACTTTTTGTTAAATTATTAACTTTTTGTTAATTACAATATACAATGGCGCTGTTCGGTTCATTTATTTTCAGAATTTTGCTGGTATTCTCTACAAACGTTTGGCTTGTTTGAAAGTTTATGCTTTGAGCGAAGTTTTGAAAATTTTCCCGTTTTTTATTTTTGAACAACCTTCATGCTTTGGCGGCACAGTTTTTGTAATTAATTAGTCTTCTATTATTTTTGAAAATTTCCATTTCTTAAATGCTGCAAAGTAAAGTCTCTTAGCCCTATCACATTCTGAGTCCCACCAAAGTGCAGAGTTACGATGAATTTGTTTATTTACAGATTTTATTTTTGGAGTATTGGAAGTTAAAGTTTCTGTTAAAATATGCATATAAATATCATTATAAATGGGTGGCATAAATTTATAGTAGTTATATTTTAAATCATTTTAAACATTTTCCCAGTTAGTTCTCACTGATGTGATTTTGCATGATTTTTTCTCGTATATAATCTTTTCTAAAGAAAACTGTATTATGTGTAATGGGAAGTGGCCACAGTCCCAGGTTTCCTCAGAAACTGATACATTACTTTTATCTGAGAAATTCGTAGAGAAAAGGACAAGATCTATATTTGAAAAATGTCGATTGTTATTAATTTATCTGTAATTTCTGTGACGGTAACTGTAGTTTGGTCGTTTATTTGTTTCATAAGCTTGTTTTTATTTTTGTCAATTTCCTTTCGAGGTGTCGATTATCAATGTAAGAATATATTTCTTTTATTATTTTTATTAGGTTAAGAACTAATTGGTCGAGGTTTCAGTTATGTTTAATGGCTATTTTTTCTACTAATTCTTTTGCATTTGTCGATAAGTCCTCTAAGATGTTGTGTGCTTTACTTTTTATTGATATAGAGTTATATTTATAACTTTTATTATTTGGTCGTTTTTTCTTTATTTGCTTTTCTACTTTTGTAAAATTGGATTCATCTTCGGCAGAAGAATTGCCGGAAGATTCACGATTGTTCATATTTTGAGTTTAGTTAGTGTGCATAGTTTCTTCTTTAATATTTTCAAAATCCTCAGTACTTTATTTTCAATCTTATTGACCAAGCTTGTATTGTTGATTACCTGATCTTTTGAAACGTTGTCGGAATTATTCGTCACATTTGCTTTTGTAGAATTTTGGGGGCATAGGTTAGCTATGTGGCCTTTCTGTTTACAAATAAAGCACTTTATGGCATCGCCCGTGTGGAAATTCATTCTCGAATCTAACTAGTATCGGGTAAGTTTTCCTTATTAAATGTTCGGATACAGAAGGGAAATCTAGTCTGATCCTAGTTCCGATTTGTCCCACTTTTAATAGCATTTTTAATAGGGAACGAGCTTAGATTTTGGTAGGTATACCAAGCTGGAAACTAGACAAAATCTAGTCAGAAAATCTAGAAATTAAGCCAATAATAAATTATTCTAATTTTGTTTCCTCGATTAAGTCAATAATTTTTTGACTCTTTAATATTTATTTATTTAAAATAAAAAATATATTTACGTATTTAGGTAACGTATACCATTTAATTAGAATTTATAAATTATTTTCTATATGCATTACTACGTATTACGTATTACGATTTACAGTTAATAATTAATAATTATTAATATCTTTTTTTTACACTAATTATTGTAAATTTTAATATTAAGCAGCTCTGTTGAACGTATAAATTATTTTATTTCGATGAAAAAAATTCCCGACCTCCGCTGAGTATCGAACCCACGACCCTACGATTCGGAAGCTAACGCATTATGCACTATGCTAAAACGCAATATGCGATTACTATACTATTCTTTACATATGACCATACAACACTTAAGATCATATAATAATATTTTATAAACACAAGATAATACATGCATAGTAAATCAATTTTTTAAATTCTTTACAATGTTGGAAAGATCTGCGGGTATTTATATATATATATATATATATATATATATATATATATATATATATATATATATATATATAAATGAATATGCACACACACACACACACACATATATATACATTTATATATATATATATATATATATATATATATATATATATATATATATATATAATTTCTGTACACATAAGGCCTTGACTACAAAAAACATCGTTCTTTCCAATATTAGAAAAAGTTGAGGAAATCTAACTAAAACCAAGATAGAAATCCTAATCATTTCCTTAAGTTTTCTGCTTGTAAAATTTTGACTATACAAAACACGCATTTCTTTCAAGAATCAATAAAAGATAAGGAAATCTGAATAAAGTCGAGAAAGTAATAATTAATATAAGATGATTATTAGATGATCGAAGGGAAATCTAACTCGAATCTGGCGAGATATACCTACATGAGGAAATCATGAGTAATACTGACTAGGATCTAGTCCGAACTAGGGATGTGCCGAGTATATTTCTGCACGGGCGGTACTTAAGTAGATCCAGTATGCTGTGTGTCTTCGTAAATTATATGTATAGATTCCGTTAAGAGAATTTTATCGCCATCTTTGATATAAACTGTCTGCCGCGTGACTGTAGGTATGAGCATCCAGGTTTACTTAATCTTGCTTTAATATTATAGATAGATAATATCAGTAAGGTTTCTTTTTCTCTGAGGGCATTGGCTGGTACTTCGTTTGGAATATGCATTTGTACATTTGACATTACTGCTCGCTTATTTGTTTCTATTAAAGGATTGTTCTTAAGGTCAATATTTTTAACTTGTACTGTTTCACCAATTATTTTTTCTACTACTGTTTTATTTGATAAGAACACACACACACGCGCGCACAAAATCTCACTCCGGAGATTTTTGATATAAAGATTATAGAGTTTACACTTATCAATTTTTCAGACTGTTAATATAATCATTATTTCTCAGACCATCGATAGAATCCACGACTGATGTTTGATCTTTTTTGGTTGAGTAGCACTTGCATAGCTTTTATCTTGTGTTAGATTTGAACAAGGTTTATTTATTTCTTATTGGGATAGTGAGCCTATAGTGTTAGTCGCCATTTTGGCGAAGCTGAAATATTTTGAGCTTTGCAAATCGTTAAGCAATTCGCAAGCCCGAAAATATATTATTTTTACGAAGAACTACACTTTATTTAATCACTACATACACTTATTAACGGTATTATGACACTCCTCAAATTTTTCTAAAAGGCACTTATTTACAAACTCGCTTCGACATTTTGAACAGAACTCCGTCGAAAGATCTAAAAATTACGTATTTTTGACTCATAGAATAAAATATATTATATTCTGATGATTATATAAATAAAAAATAGACGACTTTTTAATAGAATATTTGTTCAATTTTGTCTAGGTGTAAGTAAAACCTTTTGTTATTTTTTCCAAAACGATGTTTCGTGGACAATGATCGTCGACTTCTTATAGTACTTTAATAAGAAACAAGGAATGCAAATTTTAAATAATACATAAAGTTTAAAATAATAAATTTGAAATTTTACTTAAAAACTGATAATTGTTGAACTGCTAATTAACTATCATAAAAAATTACTTTTTCACGTGCCCTTTCCTACCAAATGATTTGCCAATCAAAAATTCATAGAATAATGCATAAACTGACTTTTTCAGTGTTTTTAACTTTACTTTTTTGCGTAATGCCATTTAGATTGCGCGAAAATTGTATTATGTATCATATCTTTGTTAATTAATGTCAAAAAACTTCAATATTTCAAAATATTTTTTTTTTCTTATTGTACATTTTCGAAGATTTATCATCCACCCGTGTAGAAATTGATTCTCGAATCTAACTAGTATCGGGTGAGTTTTCCTTATCAAATGTTCGAACCCAGAAGGGAAATCTAGCCTGATCCTAGTTCCGATTTGTCCCACTTTTAATAGCATTTTTAATAGGGAACGAGCTTAGATTTTGGTAGGTATACCAAGCTAGAAACTAGACTGATTCTAGTCAGAAAATCTAGAAATTAAGCCAATAATAAATTATTCTAATTTTTTTAATAATTATTCCTCGATTAAGTGAATAATTTTTTGACTCTTTAATATTTATTTATTTAAAATAAAAAAATATATTTACGTATTTAGGTGACGCATACCATTTAATTAGCATTCATAAATTATTTTCTATATGACTATTACGTATTACGATTTACAATAACAATTAATAATTATTAATATATTTTTTATACACTAATTATTGTAAATTTTAATGTTAAACACCTCTGCTGAACACATATAATATTTTATTCGATGAAAAAAATTCCGACCTCCGCTGAGTATCGAACCCACGACCCTACGATTCGCAAGCTAACGCATTATACACTATGCTAAAACGCAATATGCGATTACTATACTATAGTTTGCATATGACCGTAAAGCAGTTAAGATAATATCATAATTTCATAAACACAAGATAAAACATACATAGGATATCAATTTTTTAAATTCTTTCCCATGTTGGAAAGATCTGCGGGTTTTTATATATATATATATATATATATATATATATACACGCGCGTGCGCGCACTCATTTATTATATATATATATATATATATATATATATATATATATATATATATATAAATAATATCTAATTTTCGTACACATAAGGTCTTGATTAGAAATGACGTCGTTCTTTCTAATATTAGAAAAAGTTGAGGAAATCTAACTAGAATCCAAATAGAAAGTCTAACCATTTCCTGAATTCTCCTACTTGGCAGATTCTGCCTAGAAAAACGCCATTCTTTCCAAAGTAGGGAGAAGTTAAGGAATTCTGACTAGATCCAAGATAGAAAGCCTGATCATTTCCTTAAGTTTTCTACTTGTAAAATTTTGACTAGTGGAAACACTTATTTCTTTCAAGAATCAATAAAAGATAAGGAAATCTGAATAAATTCGAGAAAGTAATAATTAATATAAGATGATTATTAGATGATCGAAGGGAAATCTAACTCGGATCTGGCGAGATTTACCTACATGAGGAAATCATCAGTAATACTGACTAGGATCTAGCCCGAACTAGGGATATACCGAGTATATTTCTGCACGGGCAATTATTTAATTAGACAAATCAGTAGTCGCTATTCCTACGTCGTCAACATATCAACAAAATCTTTTCAAATTTCTGGATATTGACACAGTATATTTGATTAGTTTTGTTATTTAGATCACTAACCCATAGCATGATAAAAAGTTTACAAAATTAATTTATTTAAATAAATTATGTAAACAAAGTATAAAATAAATTTATTTTTTATTTTTTAAAAGATCTATACTTTGAATTTCATTCTTTTAAGGGTTTTCACGGTTAAAAAAACATTAAAAAAACAGGACAATGTAAAAATGCATTTGTGATATTAAGGAGTATGATATAATAATATTAATTTATCTAATGGAAAAGTACGACTATCAATAAGAAATTCCTTAAATGATTGCTCAGTTCTAAAGATAAAAGAAGAGCCTTTCTTAGAACAACTGAATATTAGAGAAAACTATTAACAATTCTGACGAAAATTATTGACTGGGTAATTAAATTTATAAATTAAAGTGATTAATCAAAATTCACTTTGAGTATCCCAAACTAATTAAATTTATGATAACTTATGATAACTTCACATATGCCGATTAAAAATAAGTATAATTTTTCTAATGCAGAATATTTTTTTTATTTAAAACTATTGTTCATTGTTTTCGCTTAGAATTATAGAAATATAGTAAGTTGATGTTATAATAAACTTGAACTACGTGTACCAGCAAGATGGTTCGCCACGGCATCTGTCTTTTCGGAATATCCCGTAATTAAGGCGTATTACGCAGGGGTCGAAACATACTTGATGAGTCGCGCGCTATTGTTCTTTCTGGAGTACCTAACTCCCACTCCGCCGCTGTTCAATCCGATATCGCACCATTTAGCGTCATCCAATACAAAACGTTGTATCAGAATAAATTAGCAGATTGTAGCAAATAAATATAAATGCGAGGTATTTTTGTAAAGGCGAAAGAAAAACAGAAGCAGAATCTTTCGAGAAACATTATGGTGCAGATTGAGCAGCACCGAGTACTAGTCGAAGTCCGCACATTGTTATATTCGGCTAGATATTTATTTATTTATATATATATATATATATATATATATATATATATATATATATTATAGATATATTAATCAATACACGTTCTCTACATCATTTCGTAAATCAACTTATTATGCAATTATTCCACTTGTCCTTATGTATCTGGTTGAAGTGAGCGATACTTGAACATTAATTTAACTTCGAGATTATACATTTAACAACTTTTGTACTAGAATATATAAGAATATTGATATTCTTTATATTTCATAAATAAAGATTAGAAAAAAAATTATCAAACTTAAAATTATTATTAATTTTGCATACAGTAAGCTTATCTATTTTTATAGTTCTAGCGAAAATATACTTTCTAAATATGATTCCGTGAGAATTCAACTTTTTGATCGATTAGTCGATCGACGATCACCTCCCCGTGTCCCGATTTCGCGCTCGTCCTATTACCGATTGGTGGAAGGAGGGGGTATAAATCTCTTTGCTATATAATACGCATCTCCGTGAACTTTTCTCTCTAAATAGAGTTCCGTGGCAAGTCCACTTTTTGACTCAGTGAAAAAATTTTAACTGAAAAATAAGTGACAATTACATTGCATTTTGGGAACCTTACTCTTTTCACTGAGCTTCAGTAAAATGTTCAGTGATAGTTTCGCTACAGAGTACTGCGCATTTGACTGTGCAAGTGTCATGAGAGGCACGCGCAGGTAACGTAGTGTGCCGTTGACCTATATGTCTACAAATAAAGGAACTACTGATAGGAATAGTACCAGTAAGTATTGAACGCAATGATTTCCTCATCTACATAATATTTGACAGATCCGACTTAGATTTCCCTACGATGATTCAATAACCATTTTATTTTAATTATTATTCTGTCTGATCTATTCACATTTTCTTAACTTTTACTGATCTGAGAAAGAAATACGTGTTTTCTATAGTCGAAATTTTACGAGTAGGAAAGTTAAGGAAGTGGTTAGACTTTTAATCTTTCATCTAGTCAGATTCTCTTAACTGTGTTCATATAATTTAATATTTTGTGTGTGTGTGCGGGCGCGCGCGTATGTATATGTGTTTTTTCTCTTGTGTTTATAAAATACTAGCACCCCCGTCTCGACTTCGTCCGAGATAATACTTTTAACCGATTTCATAAACAATACAATAATATCTAAGTAAAAAGTACTCTATATATAAAAAGCTATATTAAATTTGGTGGTGGGGATAGGTATACATAGATTAGAATATAAGGTTTAGTTTAGTCCCTGATGAGGAGCCGTAGCGAGCTCAAAACGTTGGATAAGTCTTCAATTAGGTAAGGGTGTTGGAGACAGTCAGACTGCACTTTACTAACAAAGAATTTTTTCAGCTAATATTTTATTTTCAGATTAGTCTACGGGGGTGAATGTAAACAAGAACAGTCTGACTGTCATTATAATTTTAATTTAATTTTTAATTTAATTTCTATTTTTAATTTTAATTTTAATTTATTTTTATTTTTATTTTTAGATTGAATTGATTGGACTGTAAGACCGATAAAAAAATATTTATTAATTTGTATATAGGCAGTCGACATAAGTACAATTAAATTATATATATATATATATATATATATATATATATATATATATATATATATATATATATAGAGAGAGAGAGAGAGAGAGAGAGAGAGAGAGAGAGAGAGATTGAATGCATATTAAATACGGCTTTTATGGAGAAAACTGTACTTTCGAGTTGGAGTGGTAGAAAAAGACGTCCAAATGACTCGAGACGACGTTTACGGAAAGTATCATGTTCGGACTATAGGGCATGTCTTGCGACGACTACTATAGAGAATTTTCTGGTGGGGAGGTAGAGTACGATGTCCAGGTATCCCGGGACGACTCTTACTGCGAGTATGTGTTCGAATGACAAAATATGAATCTTCAAATAAGTCTCGTAGACACTCCCCGTAGAAGTCGTTCGAAAACATCTGGACATCGTATTCTAACGTCCCAAAATGAATCTATCCATAGAAGCCGTCCCATCATACCTGAATATCATCTTCTATCGTTCGAACACGAAACTACCCGTAGAAGTCGTTCCGTCATATCTGGGCATCGTCTTCTACCGTCTGAATACGAAATTCCCCGTAGAAGTCGTTCCAAAGCACCTGGTATCGTATTCTACTGCCCCAACACGAATCTTCCCATAGAAATTGATTTCCTCATACCTGGACGTCGTTTTCTACCAACTAAATACAATATTCCTCATAGAAATCGTCCAGAGACACCCGGACATCACATTCTATCATCTGAACACAAAACTCTCAGTAAAAATCGTCCTGAGGCAACGGGATATCGTGTTCAACCACAAAATGTTGGTATGCAAATAGCATATTTTTTAAGCGGACGCTGAATATTGCTTATTTGAGCAGAAGTGATGATGTATTATATATATACCTAGTTTCGAGGTTATTGGTAAAGAATCCAATTTTACCATGATTTCTTTTGTTCAAACTAAAAAACATAGCCTATTATGAATTCAAAAGTGAATAAACGTATGAAAACAAAAACATAATTTGTCGTCACAAATTCTGTTTAGTATAATTGGGCATACCAAATCATTTTATAAGAGAAGGCGGAGAAAGAGAGAGAGAGAGAGAGAGAGAGAGAGAGAGAGAGAGAGAGAGAGAGGGAGAGAGAGAGATTTTCCCAAATTTATAAAAATGAAAAAATATCCATAAGGTGTGATAGAACAGTGTCAGATGAACCTGAAGAACAAAAAGGGTAAAACCAACAAACGTCACACTTTCATTAGGATACGAATCCCAAAGTTGGATATGAACATTCGTTTGAGCTGGCTGGCATTAATACTTTAAGCCGATTACTCTGAGTTGATGTTCGTGATTCAAAACGCCACCTTCTGGTCGCTTGTGAAACTGATTGTTAAAACCATTGTACTTTTGTTGTTCTGAAACTTATTGTTAAAAATTGTACTTTTGATTTCGAGCGGTAAAAAAAGATGTCCAAGTGTCTCGAGACGACGTTTATAGAGTATCATGTTCATAATATAGAACATGTCTCGGGACGAATGCCATAGAGAGTTTTTTGTTGGGAAGGTAGTTTATGACGTCCAGATATTCCGGGACGACTTTTACTGGGAGTGTGCGTGTTCGGACGATAGAAAATGAATCTCTTTCTAGAAGTATCTTAAACACTCCCCGTCGAAGTCGTTCCAAAACATCCCGACATCTGATCCCACTATCCAAACATGAAACTCCCCATAGAAGTCGTCCCGTCATACCGGGACATCGTTTTCTACCGTCCAAACACGAAATTCTCCGTGGAAATCGTCCCGTCATATCAGGACATGGTCTTCTACCAACTAAACACGATAGTCCCAGTAGAAGTCGTCCCGAGAAAGCTGGCATCGTTTCCTACCAACTAAACACAATACTCCCCGTAGAAGTCGTTCGGAAAGACCTAGATATCGTATTTTAACGTCCATACACGAATCTTCCCATAGAAGTTGATTTCCTCATACTTGGACGTCTATCAACTAAATACAATAATCCCCGTAGAAATCGCCTAGATACACCTGGACATTGCATTCTATCATCCGAACACACAACTGCCTATAGAAATCGGCTTGAGGCAACGGAATCTCGTAATCAACCGCCCGTA
>JACCIC010000020.1:2040000-2072500 GCA_018907035.1 Sycobia sp. Sy_11
TTTCCTTTCTGGATCCGAACATTTAATAAGGACAACAAACCCAATATTAGTTAGATTCGAGAATGAATTTCTACACGGGATAAGATCATTTATATTTTTCGAAAAAATCGTATTTTTATTTCCAAAGTCATGGTTATTCAGATTTCTATCAATTCTTTCTCACGTTTATTTAATAAAAAGCATTTAAACGGTTTGTTATACACATATGCTCTAATACATATTCTCTAAATGTGAATCAGAAAAAATTAATGAATCAAAATTCTATAAATGTAAACGAATTTTCATTTTGCCGTATCCGAAATTTAAAAGTTCCAACGATTCTCTAATATATATTGCGTTATTATTTTCAAAGAAATGTACTTTATATGGCTCATACTTTACATACAAGTGTAAATATTATTGATAAATACGAGTAAACTGTAAAATATCATTTAGATGATTGGTAAAATTAAAAATTTTGTTTAATGAAATAAATTTGTTAAATAAATATTTTTTACCACGTTCAAAGTCTACTTATTTTCACAGGAACCGACATTTTGAGCCAATTATAAATCAAACTTTTTATATGAGTCTAGTTTTCTTTAAAAATTCCCATCTTATTTCTTATTTGCCATCTTTCCTATGGGGTAAAAGTGGAGTGCAGCTGTAATAGTTGTAAAATATAGTAAAATTTAAACATTGGCAAATCTAACGTATGAATAAATTCATTTCGGTATTCCATACGACATTCTCTTTCATATTTTATATGATATGAAGAAGCTTTTTTATAATTTAATATTATTAGATGAGCTATTTCATACAAATGAGAGATTTTCTTTCATAATATAACAATTTCTTTTTAAAACTTTTTGTACGATAAATTAATAATAATATAAAATTTCTTTCACGAACTACAAATTCAAGAGATTAAAAAATTTCGTGAATTTGTAGAACGTATAACTTAAATTTTAAATACAATTTTAAATTATTCTATTGAGCACAAACATGTGCATAAATTTACACAGAAATCTTATTATTGAATAAACAGTTGATTTGAAATGTGTGTGTGTGTGTGTGTGTGTGTGTGTGTGTTTTTTTTTTAATATGATTGTCCAATTCTAAAAAAGTAACAAAATATACATTATTTAGATTTTTAACATACACCAATATATATTCTTGTAATCTATAAAGTAGCAAATAGCATATTGAAGCATCCTTTCTTTATGTCTCCAGGATACCAAAGAACTTTTGAAAATATTTCGCGAAAAGCAGGCTCCTCTCAGAAACGAGAGTCAGAAATAAAGCTTTCGCTTCCTCTTTGAGCGGAGCTATTCTCGTTATTGTGATTTATACGGATATTAAAGTAAGCAATATATGCTTATATATATATATATATATATATATATATATATATATATATATAAGTGTAAATATATATACACCTTAAGTAGAACGGGCGTGGTATGGTGGGACTAATAAGTTATCGAAGTTCAGCAGGCATTATGCTGAACTATAACTCTCTGGCAAACAATAAACCGAACCCTAAACAGGCTTCCTTCTATCTTCGAAAAATTCTCCCTTGCTATGAGACCTCGTGTGCGTCGCACCGCTGTCACGAGTCGCCGGCGACAATACGCCAATCAGTTCTTGAAAAGAGGCGCGCTCACCGACTTTTCTGCTCGGGCTGGTCTCGTATATACGCGACTTATGCGTTGCTGGCCCTTGAATTCTCATATATATATATATATATAGAGAGAGAGAGAAAGAGAGAGAGAGAGAGAGAGACAGAAAGAGAGAGAGAGAAAGAGAGAGAGAGAGAGAGAGAGAAAGAGAGAGTGATGAATTATACACTGGCTGCCAGGACTCTCAGTCGGTAGCTGTGCGCCATTGAGGCTGTCGGTGCTCAATTTAACAGGCATTCAGTGAAGACAAAGCTGTGCGCATCACTCCTCAGATCGAGCGTTTGTCGTCAAAAATGCACATTTTTTAACGTATTTCTCAAGCCCCCGTGAAAGCGCAGGCAGCTGGAACGCTAATTGACGTAGCTCGCGACTGTCTCTCGCAGTCGGCTTTCTCGTTGTATGTGTGGTCCTATTCAATCCTCCCACATCATTTATGTATCTCGCTTTTTTCGAGTTTCCTTCGTTTATATTGTTATACATTATTGCTATATATATATATATATATATATATATATATATATATATATATATCATACTAATTTATAAAGACAAAGCGTGTTTTTGTTTGTACACGATAACCGAAAAAACTACTGATCCAATTGTTCTGAAATTTGTCTTTCTGTCTCCTTCTCTTATAAATTGGATCTGTATGCCAAATCATACTGAATATAGTTTGTGCCGATAAATTATATTTTTGTTTTTATATATTATATTAACTTCAGAATTGTGACAGAGACTACGTTTTTTTTAGTTTGAACAAAAGAAATGATGGCAAAACAGGGTTTTTTACTAACCTTGAAACTATGTATATATAGATCTATAGTATCAATTTTGCATAAAAAGGCAATGTTCATTGTGTGCTTAGAAAATATGCTATTCACCATACCATTTTGCTTGAATTTCAGTTGGCATCACTACGAAAATATTCAAGGTATTTAATTGAAAAAACGAAAATATACTTAATATGTAATATGTATTGTATGTATATTATATTGTACATATTATATATACACATTTTAAATACGATTTCTACTGAGAAATATTGTATTGGCGTGTACGGGCGGTTGATTACGATATCCCGTTGCCTCAATACGATTTATACGGGCAGTTGTGTGTTCGGATGATAGAATGTGATGTCCAGGTATCTCTGAGCGATTTCTACGGGGAATATTGTATTAATTGATGGAAAACAAGATACAGGTATGAGGAAAACAACTTCTATGGGATGATTCGTGTTGAGACGGCAAAATACGATATCTAGGTCTTTCCGAACGACTCTACGGGGAGTATTGTATTTAGTCGTTAGGAAGCGATTCTAGCTTTCTCGGGACGACTTCTACTGGGACTATTGTATTTAGTTGGTAGGAAACGATGCCCAGGTATGACGGGACGACTTCTACGGGGAGTTCGTGTTCGAATGATAGAATGCGATTTCCAGGTATTTTGAAACGACTTCTACGGGGAATTTCGTGTTCGGACGATAGAAAACGATGTCCAGGTATGACAGGACGACTTCTACGTTGAGTATTGTGTTTAGTTGATAGGAAACGATGTTCAGGTATGTCGTATTAACTTCTATGCGGAGTTTCGTGTTCATATAATAGAGTGCGATTTTCAGATGATTTGGATCGACTTCTACGGGGAGTGTCGTGTATAGTTGGTGGGAAACAATATCCAGGTATGTCAGTAGGACTTCTATGAAGAGATTCGTATTCTGCCATTTGAACACGCACACTCCCAGTAAGAGTCGCCCCGGGATAACTGGACATTGTATTCTACCTCCCCAATAGAAAACTATCTATAGCAGTCTTTCGGAGACATTTTCTATAGTCCGAACATGATAGTCTCCGAAAACGTCGTCTCGAGATACTTGGGCATCTTTTTATACCGCTCGAACTCGAAAGTCTAATTTTCTCCATCGAAGCCGTATTTTTGAAGTGGACGCTACACTGAAGCAGCTCTTTAGACAGAAGTGACGATAGGTAAATTACGGTCAATCATTTATAGAACATAGATTTGTATATATAAAGTACTTTTACTTAGATATTATTGCATTATTTATGAAATCGTTAAATTAATATCTCGGGCGAAGCCGAGACGGGGGATGCTAGTATATATATATATATATATATATATATATATATATATATATATATATATATATATAAAATTTCCGATTGCATTATTGTTTTCCGATATTTAAGCAGCAGTTTCAGCTTCTTTGGAAAAACTATTCTATCTATAACGGAGTTACTTCTGACGCATACTGCCATGGTGCATATTTTAAAGTTAAAAAACATTCTTTATTGTTTAACAAAAAAAAGACAGGGAAGAGCAGCAGGGAAGGGAAAAGAAAGATAAAGAGAGTGATAGAGAGCTAACGCATAGGACAGATTTAAGAAAAGATGCTTTGCGCAAGGACTTTTGAAAAATAATAAGTGTACATCGATGCACTTGGCGTCGAGAGAGATCACAGTAATTCAAAAAAACAGTAAAGTAGCGCAATAACACGTTCGGGAGCAGACGTACGCGGTTGTTACCTCCCTCCCCCTGCCCTCCCTGGCCAGGAGCCCCTCTCGCCGCTATGCTCCTCGTACTGCTGCCACCGATGCGCGAGCGTGCGCGCGGAGTCGTGACTCCAAGAGCCGAGATAAAGCAAGCTATTCGAATCTAAAGACGCGAAGCGTGTTATTATTTTTTATGGCCTCTCACGCGTGCGCAGGCGCGCGCGGGGACGAACGGAGACAAGAGTCGCAAATTATCGTCGATAGACTGCGTGCGCACACTCGCGCGTACAGATACATAGTCAATGCGTGCGCGCACACAGATACGCACTCGCGGCGGCTACGAGGCCGGAGACAAGAACGCGTCGAGGATAAAGGCAAAGGCCTGCGAGAGAGCGCGAGGAGGAAGAAGAGGAAAAGAGAAAAAGACAGATTGCGCGCGCAAGAGAGAGAGAGAGAGAGAGAGAGAGAGAGAGAGAGACGGGGAGAGAAAGCGCGAGCCTGCGGTAATTTGGCGTTTAGCCATTTAAACGCTCTCTCGCGCATCTCTTAGGGCGCTCCTTTGGCGCGCGATATGTGCCATGCTGCTACATTTTGTAGCTGTCTCGCTGCAACTTCGCCGAGCGCCCGATGACTATACACGTGTGCCTCTGCGACGTGCATCCATATAATCTCGGCGTTTTTCGTTTCATAGGTGTATATATTTATTGGTGCCCTAGACGCCAAACCACACTGTGATCGCGTCAACGCTGCAGCTGCCGTCTCGAGTCGCACGCGTTCGGTGTGATTCTTTCGCTGTTCGAACAGCGCCTTTCAGGAAAGCGTTTTCAGTGTCTGGCCAAACGCGGCTTGGTCTTTACCTCAGTTTCGTCGTTGAACTAGGTTGCGACGGAAACACGGCGAGACGGTGCGGAATTATAGTCATTTGGCCAGACGATGAGTTAGGAACGCGTGGCTCGGACGCTCGAAAACGCTCTGATAGATGCACTTTATGGATCGTTTATATGAGGATGGGAGTTGATGGGACGTTTGGCTGTTATACGATCCTCGATCGATCAGGACAATTTTTGCTTTAAATCTATTCGTTTATATTAGAAAAATTTTTTTAATTTAAATTTTTTCAATGCGTGTAAATTTCATATTTAGCTTTTTGCGAGTGATCACAATAAGAACAGTGCCAGTGTCATAATTTTAATAGAAGTTTAATAAGAACTATAAAAATATTCATTAGTTTATATATAAATTTTAGTAAAATCTAATTTTATATATATATATATATATATATATATATATATATATATATATATATATATATCTGTGTAGAAATTCATTCTCGAATCTAACTAGTATCGGGTTAGTTTTCCTTATTAACTCTTCGGATCCAGAAAAGAAATCTAGTCTGATCCTAGTTCCGATTTGACCCACTTTTATTGGCATTTTATGTAGGGAATGAGCTTAGATCTTGGTAGGTATATCAAGATAGAAACTAGATAGAATCTAGTCAGAAAATCTAGAAATTAAGCCAATAATAAATTATTCTAATTTTGTTTCCTCGATCAAGTGTATAATCCTTTGACTCTTTAATATTTATTTATTTAAAATAAAAAATATATTTACGTATTCAGGTAATGCATACCATTTATTTGGAATTTATAAATTATTTTCAATATGCATTATTACGTATTACAATTTACAATTAATAATTAATAATTATTAATATACTTTTTATACACTAGTTATTGTAAATTTTAATATTAAGCAGCTCTGTTGAACGTATAAATTATTTTATTTCGCTAAAAAAAATTTCGACCTCCGCTGAGTATCGAACCCACGACCCTACGATTCGCAAGCTAACGCATTATGCACTATGCTAAAACGCAATATGCGATTACTATACTATTCTTTGCATATGACCGTACAGCACTTAAGATAATATAATAATTTTATAAACACAAGATAAAACATACATAGTAAATCAATTTTTTAAATTCTTTCCCATGTTGGAAATATCTGCGCGGGTATTTATATATATATATATATATATATATATATATATATATATATATATATATATATATATAAATGAATATGCACACACACACACACACACACACACACACACACACATGTATATACATTTATATATATATATATATATATATATATATATATATATATAAATTAATAAATATTTTTTTATTGGTCTTACAGTCCAATCAATTTCAACCAAAAATAAAATAAAATAAAATAAAAATAAAAAATAAAAAATAATAAAAATAAAAAATAAAAATTAAAAATAAAAATTAAATTAAAAATTAAATTAAAATGATAATGACAGTCAGACTGTCCTTGTTTACATTCACCCCCGTAGACTAATCTGAAAATAAAATATTAGCTGAAAAAATTCTTTGTTAGTAAAGTGCAGTCTGACTGTCCCCAACACCCTTACCTAATTGAAGACTTGTCCAACGTTTCGAGCTCGCTACGGCTCCTCATCAGGGACTAATCTAAACCTTATATTCTAATCTATATATACTCATCCCCACCACCAAATTTCGTAAATTAAATATAAATTCCCCCTCTACACAAATTGTCCAAAACCAATCAATTTAATAAGGAATGATAAACACTGTCCAATCTACCAGACTCTAACATTAAATTCACATTATTTCGATTCTTGGAAATGTGAATACTTTCAAGACTCTCCCGTTTATACTTATTATTAATACCATATTCCAAAATATCCACATTCACAAAATCAAAAGAATGTAAAAACTTTAAACAATGCTCTTTTAAACCAGAAGTAATATGTGAGCTACGTAAACTATATTTATGCTCATAAATTCTCTTTTTTAAATATCTACCTGTTTGTCCAATATAGTATTTATCACAATCCATGCAATTAATCTTGTAAACAACTCCTGATTTTAAGCATAAATCATCCTTATCTTTGCAATTATTAAACAATCTACTTAAATTATTGCGATTTTTAAAGAAAATTTGAATGTTATATTTCCGAAAATTTCTTTTTATTCTTTCAGATAATCCTCGAACATATGGTAAGACAATAATTTTGCCTCCGTTAAAATCAATTCCTGCACTATGTCTTTTTTCGGTATTATAAATTTCAAACAATCTCTCAGCAATCAATCTATTAATAAATTGAATTGGATAGCCATTATTAATAAAAGTCTCTCTTACTATCTGTAAATTATTTTGTCTAAAATCTTTATGTGACAATTTAATTGCTCTGTCAACGACACCTCTCAATGCTCCAATTTTGTTTCCGAATTGGTGGTGTGAATTAAAATCTAAAAACCTACCTGACCAAGTAGGCTTTCTGTACCAATTAAGTTTTACCTTATTATTACTACATCTAATCACATTAACGTCCAAAAAACTTAACTGACTATTTACTTCAACCTCCCTTGTAAATTTAATTCTGTCATGCACAGAATTGAAAACATCCACCATTTCATCCACAAAAACTTCTGGAACAATTGTAAAGATATCATCAACATATCTCTTAAATATCATTGGTTCAAAAAGCAATTTTGACAAGGCTATACTTTCCAACTTTTCCATAACTAAATTAGCTATAACCGGTGACAAAGGCGACCCCATTGGACATCCGTATTTTTGTTCATAAAATTTATTATCAAATGAAAAAATTGTGTTATTAAAAACCAAATTAATTGCTTTAATAAATTCATTCATTGTCAATTTTGTATGCAAATTAATTTCATTCCACTTTTCCTGTATAATATCATTTAACAACTCTAAAGGTACATTTGTAAACAAAGATACTACATCCAATGAAATCATCTTGTAGTTTTTCGGAATAACAATATCTTTCATTTCATTGTAAAAACACCAACTATCCTTAATGTAAGAACTAGTTCTTCCAACTATCTTAACCAATATATTAGACAAAAATCTAGCAATATTATAAGTTGGGAAACCTATGGAAGATATTATTATTCTAAATGTCAGATTTTCTTTATGAATCTTGGGAAGCCCATAACATTTTGCCACAGTTCCATTTTCACATTTTAAATACTTATATGTAGTATCATTTATATATTCATTTCTTTTCCAATTATTTAATAACTCTTTCAAATTATTTTGTAGCTTAATGATATGTGGATATATATATATATATATATATATATATATATATATATATATATATATATATATATAATTTCTGTACACATAAGGCCTTGACTACAAAAAACATCGTTCTTTCCAATATTAGAAAAAGTTGAGGAAATCTAACTAGAATCAAAATAGAAAGCCTAACCATTTCCTTACTTCTCTTACTATGCAGATTCCGCCTAGGAAAACGTGAGTTTTTCCAAAATAGGGAGAAGTTAAGGAAATCTAACTAAAATCAAGATAGAAATCCTAATCATTTCCTTAAGTTTTCTGCTTGTAAAATTTTGACTATACAAAACACGTATTTCTTTCAAGAATCAATAAAAGATAAGGAAATCTGAATAAAGTCGAGAAAGTATAATAATTAATATAAGATGATTATTAGATGATCGAAGGAAAATCTAACTCGGATCTGGCGAGATTTACCTACATGAGGAAATCATGAGTAATACTGACTAGGATCTAGTCCGAATTAGGGATATGCCGAGTATATTTCTGCACGGGTCACTAGGCTAAAACCTAATATGCGATTACTATACTATATTTTGCATATAACCGTACAGCACTTCATATAATAATTTTAAAAACACAAGATAAAACATACATAGTAAATCAATTTTTTCAATTCTTTTCCATGTTAGATAGGTATGCAGATATATATATATATATATATATATATATATATATATATATATATATATATATATTAAATCTATACACACACGCACACACATACAAATTAATTTATATAAAAAATGTGCGAGCAGGCGCGCGCTCTTTACAAACGTCATTCTTTCCAAAATAGGGAGAAGTTAAGGAAGTCTAACTAAATCCAAAATAGAAAGCCTATTGATTTACTTAATTTTCCTGCTTTTAAAATTTTCACTATAGAAAACACGTATTTCCTTCTAACATCAATAAAAGATAAATAAACCTGAATAAAGTCGAGAAAGTAATAATTAATATAAGACGATTATTAAATAATCGCAGGGAAATCTAACTCGGATCTGGTGAGTATTACCTACATGAGGAAATCATCAGTAATACTGACTGGGATCTAACCCGAACTAGGGATATGCCGAGTATATTTCTACATGGCTATATATATATATATATATATATATATATATATATATATATATATATATATATATACGAAAATGAAATGGTTTATAGCAACAGCAGTTCAATAATGATTTGAAATAACTCTCATAAGTACTATATGTTGTGTGAATTATTATGAAACTTTATGAAAAAATTTTTTATCTCGATGCATCATAAAATTTTATTACTGCATATACCCATTTTTTAAAATGAAATTATATGTCTAATTTATGCAAATCTAATTCGTTGCGTTTTTTATCCATTCACAACAGCGGCAATTTCTGAGATCTTTTAACTTTTTTCCATTCAGCCTATCAAAATTCGAGAAAGCATTGCGAAAACCGTATATTCTACTTAATTCATACGAATTTTTGGGATAGACGGGCTATACAGTGTTGGATAAAGTAATTATTTGACCCGCATCTGAGTATAGGGTAGCGCGCCACAGTCCCACGTTTTTCAAAACTATGTTTTAAGCTATGAATATGTAATATTTTTTTACAAACAATGCCATTTTATGTAGTGAAGCATAGAATTCCGAGATTTGAATACATCCGTTTGAAAAATGTTACAAAACAACAACATGTCCCTGTTCCATAGATTTGCGCGAATAATGAAATACAGGTACAGTGCAGTACAAGTTTTGTCTTGAAAATACGATTATTATTTATTTCTTATTTAATTTTATAATTGTTTATTATTTTGTTTTCTATATCAGAAAACTACTCATAAAACAATATTTATTATTATATAACTTTACAATCTCAGCTGAATAATAAAGTCTCTTACTTTTTGAAAAATATTTGTTTCCTTAATTCGCAATATGTTTACAACCTAAAACAATCATAATAAAACTCTACATAATTTTACGATAAATAATAGTAAAGCAAATGGTCAAAAATACCAGAAAATACGGTCAACTGAACTCCAATCCTAGAGTCCTAGATATTCTGTATTAATGCACCCCAGTCATCGCTATTCGTAGTTGCACCTCTCGCCCTATCGGTTAAAAAGAAAAAAAAGAAAAGAGTGCGCCCAATATCAAAAACCGAAGCGACAGCCCCAATTATGACGTGCCTTTACTGCTCGAAATTGACAGTTCTCGCCTTGAGCTATAATTTTGTGAGGGCGCTCCAAGCCCCCGGATTCGAAGAGTAGCAGGTATGTATATATATATATATATATATATATATATATATATATATATATAAAATAATAAGCCGATAAAGGGAACTGTGTCGTGAGGCTATTGTACCACTAGTGCCCACTGCGCCTGACACTTTGTCATCAGGCCTCGCAAAGGGCGTGATAGTCGATATAATTGAGATCACCTGTTTTCCGTGACACCTGTAGGAGCGCGAAAAGACAGCTCCTACATATTTTCGTTAGGGTAAACTTTTATGCAACAAAGCCACCTCGAAGGTTCAGAGATTTTCGACTATATTAGTCCCAAACGTTAGCAAATTATACTATAAAGCAAGCCCATACATGAGAAATGCCGATTGGAATTGGAATTGGATATGGATATGGAAACTGTACTGTAAATTTAATGCATATTTCATAAACATTTCAAAAGGTTTCTATTATCCAGCAATAGAGAGATACCTTTTTCCACATATGTAGTTGCATAAATGGCTAAAAATCGCGTCTGTTAGTATATAGGTAAGAACGATAAAATCTTTACTCCTTTACATGATTATATGTGCGATGCGTTACACGCATATGTACGTATATATATATATATATATATATATATATATATATATATATATATATATATATATATATATAATGTACTAATGTATTAAAAGTATGTATATTAGATTATAAGTAATATATAAGAAACAATGTAAATCTACTGAAAGCGACTTTTATAAATATAATAAATATAAGACTGACTGAAAACTAACAAATAGTGCACGAAACAATTTCCAATATCTTTTGCATTAAAATCAATGAAAAGTACACGAACGTTCAGTTTTTAAAGCATTTTAATTCCTCTACATTGATAAAAGAACTTCCAGCACATGTTCTTTAAATTTAAAGTAATTTTTATTTTAACAGTGTTCATTTCACAGAAGATCTACGAGATGGAATCTCGTAGATGAAATCTGAATGTTTTTTCTTCACCTATCGACGAGTGATATTTGGGATATTAAGACTGGATCAGTATAGCTACACTGAGAAAAATATATCTGTTACCAAGTAAATATTTTCTTGTTTTGTACCAAGTAAATTATTTTCTTAAATCAAGGAAGTATTTACTTCGTGCAAGAAGAATTCACTTGAATCAAACCACGTACTCTTAAATCTAGTGAATATTTTGTTAATTTAAGAAAATGATTTACTTGGTACAAAATAAGAAAATATTTACTTGATATCGGAAAATATTTTTTTCAGTGTATTAGTGAAAATTTTTAATTTCAAATTAAATTGATATTGTATATGAAATACACAAATGAATTAATAAAATAAGTAAATCTTGTACGATCGAGATGCTGTCGCGTCATTTCGCATCAAATATGATTTTAGTTACCATATTAAATGAAATTAACCCGTGCAGAAATATACTCGGTATATCCCTAGTTCGGGCTAGATCCCAGTCAGTATTACTGATGATTTCCTCATGTAGGTGATACCAGCTAATACTCACCAGATCCGAGTTAGATTTCCTTACGATTATCTAATAATCGTCTTATTTATTACTTTGTCGACTTTATTCAGGTTTGCTTATCTTTTATTGATGTTAGAAAGAAATACGTGTTTTCTACAGTCAAAATTTTACAAGTAGAAAACTTAAGGAAATTATCAGGCTTTCTATCTTGGATCTTGTTAGATTTCCTTAACTTTTTCTAATATTGAAAAGAACGATGTCCTTTCTAGTCAAAACCTTATGCGTACGAAAATTAGATACACACACACACGCGCGCGTACGCGCGTGCGTGCGTGCGCGTGCGTGCGTGCATGCGTGTGCACATATATATATATATATATATATATATATAAATTAATAAATATTTTTTTATTGGTCTTACAGTCCAATCAATTCAATCTAAAAATAAAATAAAAAATAAAAATAAAAATAAATAAAAATAAAATAAAAATTAATAATAATAATTAAATTAAAAATTAAATTAAAATTATAATGACAGTCAGACTGTCCTTGTTTACATTCACCTCCGTAGACGAATCTGAAAATAAAATATTAGCTGAAAAAATTCTTTGTTAGTAAAGTGCAGTCTGACTGTCCCCAGCACCCTCTGACTGATGAGTCGAGTCCCTGATGAGGAGCCGTAGCGAGCTCGAAACGTTGGGCAAGTCTTCAATTAGGTAAGGGTGTTGGGGACAGTCAGACTGCACTTTACTAACAAAGAATTTTTTCAGCTAATATTTTATTTTCAGATTAGTCTACGGGGGAAAATGTAAACAAGGACAGACTGACTGTTATTATAATTTTAATTTAATTTTTAATTTAATTTTTATTTTTAATTTTTATTTTTATTTTTTATTTTATTTTTAGTTTGAATTGATTGGACTGTAATACCAATAAAAAATATTTATTAATTTGTATATGGGCAGTCGACATAAGTACAATTAAATTGATTTAAATATATATATATATATATATATATATATATATATATATATATCATATAATATTATATCATACTAATTTATAAAGATAAAGCGTATTTTTTGTTTGTACAGGATAACCGAAAAAACTACTGAACCGATTGTTCTGAAATTTGACATATAGATTCTATATTATCTCTATAGGCTTTGTTTTTTATTGAAAATCATTTTACTCTTATCAAGAAATTAAGTTAATGGTTTTAATAATTAGTTTCACCAGCGACCACTAGCGCCAAAGAAGGACAAGCTCCCCCAAAAACTAGGGAAGCCGGTAAATCCCCCCAAAACCGGTAACACCCCCACCGCAGCTCATACAGAAAAAGAGCATCACCCCCAATCCTCATAAAAATCGGACAAACCCCACCCACACCACATATGCGAGCATAGTGAGCAACAGTGCAGCATCAGCGGCATCTTTGCAAATCAACTCGTCTCCCATTGCGTCCGAACTGCAAAACATCATAATACAGTTCGTCACGAACATTACCGCCGCTCTCTGCAAACCTAATAATGGCTAATTCCGAGATAAAGATCCTCAACTGGAACGTCAACGGCATCCTCTGCAGAAATAGATCTCTAGAACTCCTCCAACTCTTGGAAGAGGAAAACATCGATATCGCCTGCATCACCGAGACCCACCTCAACCCATCTCACAAACTCTTCCTTCCAAACTACATCACGTATAGGAAGGACAGAGAGCACTCTAACGGTGGGGGCGTGGCAATCGTCGTCCACAAATCCTACCGCCACCGCAGAATTACAACTACCTCCATCTGCGAGACAATAGGGGTTGAAATTTCCCTCCAAAAGGTCCCTTGAGGGTAATTGCATGCTATAACCCTCCACAACTCCAAAACAACTTTCAAGATCTTGCCTTGCTTCTCAGCAGCAACACCCCCACAATCATCGCCGGGGATCTAAATGCTAAGCACCCCTCCTGGGGCTGCGGCTCCAGAAATAGCAACGGCCGCTCCCTCCTCAGAAAAACAATTCGGCATGATTTTACAGTGGAAGTTCCTCCCTCCCCTACTCACTTTCCGGGCTCCCCACAACACGCATCAGACATTCTCGATATTTTTCTCACCAAAAATATCACACCCCTAAGCGACCCCCGGGTTATCTGTGCACTGAGCTCAGACCACAGCCCGGTGACCCTCGCCTTACATGCATCACCCATCTCTCTCCCGTCACACACAGAACACATCGACTGGCTACATCTCAAATTCAACCTAGAGACGTCAGCCTTTCGATGCAGACCCGTATTATCGATCTCTCAAATCGATGAAGAGATCACCTCCCTGTCTAATGACATTACCCACGCTGTTAGAATCGCTACATTCTCCCGCCCTCCACAGGGCACTAATAATAACCTCCCCGACGGTATTTTGAAGCTAATTAAGCAAAAGAATAGAATCCGGAAGAAATGGCAAGATCTTAGAACTCCACTTGTTAAAACCAAACTCAACTCCTTACAAAGGGACATCCACTCTCGGATAAACGAGCTAAGAAACAGCCGCTTCAACGATTTCATCACTGAAGCCGAAACTCACCCCAAAAACGTCTGGAAGGTGATAAAATCTATACGAGGCAGTCGCCCTTGCCTTCCACCATTCAAGCAAAATGGCCAAACCTTCTCACTCGCTGAAGAAAAGGCCGAGATCTTCGCATCATCTCTCAGCAATCAGTGCTTACCTCTACCCAGCGCACCAGAACTCTCACGCTATCATGAGCATGTCACCCAGACAGCTCAACACTTCCTCCCTTCAAACAGGGACATCACCCCTACCTCCCCCAAAGAGATACGCGACATCATTCGCAGTCTTCAAAACAAGAAAGCCGCTGGCGCTGACAAAATCAATAACAACACACTAAAAATCCTCCCCCACAAACACATCATGTCCATCTGCAATATCGTAAACGCAATGATGAGACATCAATACTTTCCCAAGGCCTGGAAAACGGCCATAGTGGTCTGTCTTCCAAAAGCCGGGAAGCCCCTCAACGACCCCGCAAGCTATCGTCCCATCAGTCTTCTACACTCCCTAAGCAAAGTGGCCGAAAGCGTTATCCTAAAACGCCTGTCCACATCGGTCACCAGAAAAAACCTCATACCTGACTGTCAGCATGGGTTCCGCACAGGGCACAGCACCTGTCACCAACTTCTCAGAGTTACGGAACTCATTGCTGACAACATGAACAGACGGCTGCACACAACGATGCTGCTGTTAGATGTCCAGCAAGCCTTCGACAGGGTATGGCATGACGGGCTCGTCTTCAAGCTCATTACCAATGACATCCCCCATTATTTGATCGGGATAATAAAGTCGTTCCTATCAGACCGATTTATTCGAGTTAGGGTAGGCAACTCCCTTTCCGCTCCAAAGGCCATCTCAGCCGGTGTCCCTCAAAGGTCTAAGCTCTCCCTGCTACTTTTTACTTTTTTCTGCCATGATCTTCCCATAGACGATACAATTACCACGGCACTCTACGCGGACGATATTGCCCTCAAAGACGCCACTAAAACAATCTGCCACAGCACTTCAAGGCTACATAGATTTCTCCCACATCTCATCAACTGGTACTCACGGTGGAGACTCTCCATCAACGAGAGCAAGTCCAGTGCAATCTTCATCTCCCGTAAAAACCGCACCCCTCCAAAAATAACGATCAAAGGCTCCTCCATCCCGTGGAGCCAATCGGTCAAATACCTCAGAGTGACGTTGGACAGGAACCTATCCTGGAACAAACACATCCGCCTCACCAGGAGCAAAATGCTAGAAGCCTTCTTAAAGCTCAAACCTTTCTTCCATAGCAAAACCCTGTCACCCAGAACAAAGGCCAGAGCCTTCTCCGCTATTATCAGGAGCATTGCCACATACGCCATCCCCATCTGGGGGTCCATCCCCCTAGAAAGACTTCAGCGACTCCAAGGCACCTACATGAGGCTGCTACGCTCTTCCCTGAACATCCCTTGGTACTTAAGGAAGACTCAAGTACTTAAGGAAACTAACCTTCTTGCTCTCAACGATTACGCGAACCAATTCGCCAAAAATCTGAGAGATTCAATTAAACAGCACCCGAACTCAGGAATCCAATCCCTAAGTAGTACCCGTCCTAAATCGACGGATCGCTACAGGAGGCCTTGCCACCTGATCAGCGATCTGTAACCCCATCAGCCACTACCGGCCACTCCGTGCTTCGTTTTCGTACGTAAGCCTCTGCCCCCAACAAGGCAGAGCCCCTAAACTCACCAATTCCTCCCCTATCCACATCCCACTCCTACTCCCCCACCCCCTACACCATTCCGTTTAATAATATTTTATCCCAACAGGTAAAGGGAATGATACCTCCGGGTAGGATACCTTGCGGGGAGGGGTTTTAGTCGGTAGGCATGCGAGCAAAGGCTCCATGAATCCGACACTATCTCTCTTAGAGAGGTGTCTTTAGAAGATTTCCCCTCCCCGCGTCACAAAAAAAAAAAAAACCGAATGTTCAATATCATCATCATCGCCACATCACGTATCATTCTCACGACACATGATACCTTTACGTAGGAATCCCTACGGGGAGGGGTTTTAGTGAGTAGCCATGCGAGCAAAGCCCCCATGAATCCGACACTACCTCTTTTCGCGAGGTCTCTTTAAAAGATTTCTCATCCCCTCGACATCAAAAAAAAAATTTCAAATCCAACTTTGGGATTCGTATCCTAAAGAAGGTGTGAGGTTAGTCGGTAATACCTTTTTTGTTCTTCTGAGTAGCTGACACTACTCTCACACCTTATTTATAGCTTTTAATTTTTGTAAATTTTATTTTCTCTTACATGAGAAAATCTCCCTCCCTCTATCTTTCTCTCTCTCTCTATCTCTCTCTCTGTCTTTCTTTCTTCTTCTCTTATAAAATGGTTCTGTATGCCAAATCACACTGAATATAGTTTGTGACGACAAATTCTATTTTTATTTTTATACGTTATAGTAACTTCGGAATTTCTAGATTTTTTGACTAGATTCTGTCTAGTTTCTAACTTGGTATACTTCCAAAATCTAAGCTCATTCCCTGTATAAAATGCCAATAAAAGTGGGACAAATCGGAACTAGGATCAGATTAGATTTCCCTTCTGGATACAAACATTTAATAAGGAAAACTATCTCGATACTAGTTAGATTCGAGAATGATTTTCTACACAGGAGTCTGCATACAGATTTACAAACGAGTTTTTTCTATTAGCAAACATGATTTTTAAGATGTTAATAGCGAAAAATTACTTAAATATTTTCATTAATATCTAAAGTGTTTAAATTATAAAGACCCGTGTAGAAATTCATTCTCGAATCTAACTAGTAGCAGGTTAGTTTTCCTTATCAAATGTTCGGACCCAGAAGGGAAATCTAGTCTGATTCTAGTTCCGATTTGTCCCACTTTTAATAGCATTTTATATAGGGAACGAGCTTAGATTATGGTAGGTATACCAAGTTAGAAACTAGACAGAATCTAGTCAGAAAATCTAGAAATTAAGCCAATAATAAATTATTCTAATTTTGTTTCCTCGATCAAGTGAATAATTTTTTGACTCTTTAATATTTATTTATTTACAATAAAAAAATATATTTACATATTTAGGTGACGCATACCATTTAATTAGCATTCATAAATTATTTTCTATATGCCTATTACGTATTACGATTTACAATAACAATTAATAATTATTAATATATTTTTTGCACTAATTATTGTAAATTTTAATGTTAAACACCTCTGCTGAATATATAATATTTTATTCGATGAAAAAAATTCCGACCTCCGCTGAGTATCGAACCCACGACCCTACGATTCGCAAGCTAACGCATTATGCACTATGCTAAAACGCAATATGCGATTACTATACTATTCTTTGCATATGAGCATACAACACTTAAGATCATATAATAATATTTTATAAACACAAGATAATACATGCATAGTAAATCAATTTTTTCAATTCTTTTCCATGTTGGAAAAATCTGCGGGTGTTTATATACAAATATATATATATATATATATATATATATATATATATACACACGCGCACACATACACACACACACACACACACACACATTCATTTATTATATATACATAATATCTAATTTTCGTACTCATAAGGTCTTGATTAGAAAAGACGTCGTTCATTCCAATATTAGAAAATTTTGAGGAAACCTAACTATAATCAAAATAGAAAGTCTAACCATTTCCTTACTTCTCTTATTATGCAGATTCCACCTAGAAAAATGTCATTCTTTCCAAAATATGGAGCTTATTAACTGCTCCTTTCACGTAAATATTTTTTTGCGTTAAAATTGATACGCACTCAGACTTAAATGCATTAAAAATTGGGGGCTTGGGTTTCTAGTTGGAAGCGCATTCTGTAGTAACATTTAGCAATAAAAGTATCGATGCGAAGACTACGAAGGAGATCGATTCAGCCACTAGTTTTCTTTAGATTGTATAGTTCTAAACGTATTCTAAAGTCAAGAAAACTTTCATTTGAAAAAAATTTTTAATAACCCTATTATTAATAGGATACTATTCTAAACCTATAAAGCCATGCAGCATTCAACATCCAGATGATTAAATTAATGTTTTGAACTGTGAACGCATGTTATTGTTATTATCTCTACTCGCAAGTTGGTAAAATTGCCTGAGCTTCATGCAAAGCGATCTTTTCTCGTGTTTACCACAGTTAAATATCGCAGCAGTTCCAATAGGTCAAGTAAAAACTCAAAGTTTTCGTCAATAAAAACCCCTTTGGAGGGCGAACCGTCAATTAAAAAGGCCAGCGAAAAAAGAAATATTTATGTCGACCAGACAATTTCTCTGAGTGGCAGCTAAGTAAGGGGAATTACCATCACATTCGAAGGTAAAGGTCGCCTCCTTCCCTCCTATCTTTCCCTCTTCCTTTCTTTCCTCGACGCAGTATGCAGTCGCGTTTCTGCGCCGATTGCGGGGCCGTAGGTCCATCGTGCTCTTCTTTCTCTCTTACTCAGGAGTTTCTCGCGCACACAGTGATTACCGACGACGAGTAGAAAAAGAGAGGAGGGAGGTGAACGAGCAAGAGAGCGAGTAGAAGAGCAGGTCGACGCGTACACACGTATACGCCTTTTGCGGGGATAAAAAAAGGGGGGATGAGAAAAGGAGAATTCTAAGCTGCCGCCCGCTGTATGATCGCACCAGCGACGAGAACTAAGAGAAGAGAGAGAGAGAGAGAGAGAGAGAGAGAGAGAGAGAGAGAGAGAACGAATATGGGTACATAAGGTATATGTGAAATAAGGGTGATAGGGGAGGTCAAGGGGGAAAGAGAAACCTCTTGAAGGTATCGGCGAAGTGGAGATGGGGCGGAGGAGAAGTGGAAAAGAGGGGAGAGGAAAAAGCCGGGCGCGCGGCGGCGGCGGCGGCGGCTGCTTCGGAGATGGAGAAGGGGTCGGTGAAGAGGGAGCCAGGGTAAGAGGTAGAGCAGAGGTTACTTTTAATGTCTCGCGTCACGCAGCCCAAGGCATCGAAGTGAGCTGCCTCGCCTGCGTCTTCTTACTAATTTGGCGCCAATTTCCAGGCAACCACCCAGGCAAAAACTAACCGAACCATATACCTTTGGATTCCCCTCCCCCCAATCACCCCACCCTCTCTTTCGCTCTCACTCTCCCTCTCTCCAACTCGGCGAGCAAGCCGCGTATATATAGAAAGTAAACCCCTTGTTCTCTCTCTCTCTCTCTCTCTCTCTCTCTCTCTCTCTCGTTCTCGCTATTCCCATCTCTCTCTGATTAAATGCTACCCGCCATGGCTTGCGTCGCCGTTCCCACACTCGCGCGCGGCAGCGGCTGCCTGGCGCGTGCAACTATCCATTTCTTTCCCGGGCAGTCTTCCTCTCGTTCTCTCACCCTTTCGTCTTCTTATTCGCTCCTCTCACTGTCTCCCTCTCTCTCCTCTCTCTCTCTCTCTCTTTCTCTCTCTCTCTCTCTTTCTCTCTCTGTTACCCACTGTGTATCGAGGTCTTCCTCGTTCTTGTGAACCGCGCAGGAAAGGGAGAGAGATGCGTGATACGCCCGGGATGCGCGCAAAGGGCGGCGATCGCGTTGCAGCATCCTCCCGACACGGAGCCTTAATAACGCGCGCGCGCGCGCGCGCAGGAGAACGCGTTACATCTCCCAGACGCGCACGCACCGGAGACGTAGAGATCAACGGCGATGAGTATCGCAGCACCACATGCGCTCCGCCAAATGCGTGATCGAGCCGTTTTACCTCGCGTCCCGATAGGAGCGTTAACGCGAATTGCGGGTATATGAGTATCGCTGATACGCTGCCCGATTATAATTATGATTTCCAATCGTGTCTCGGTCGCACTGCAAATTTCGTATTATTTATCTTTTAACTATTCATATAAATGAAAAAAAAAACATAAAATCATATCGACCAATATAGGTTTTCAGAAGAAGATATTCGAGAAGTTGTTAGGTACTTGTGGCAGATTTGATGCAGAATGTGCAGTAACTGATTACTTTCAAAATGAGTTCTGTAAAGTTTTCAGAGCTAACGTTCTACCATTCACAAGATATGTTTTCTTGATTACTAATATTATAGTATTTCTCTATAATTAAATGGAATATATACTGTATAGAGAGAGTATTTTATCTATGTTGATTACAGTGTAAATTTATATGGTAAAGTAGGTAAGAAAAGGGCGTGCGGTCAAACTGTATATTTGTGGGGAAAAAGGGAAAAACCTAGCGTTGTCTGCACTGAGACGTGCTAAGGTCACTTCCACATTATTGTAGAAGTCCAGATAAGAGAAAGCCATCAACCGAGGAAGAGCAGCACGAGCATTAAATAGTATAGACCTTGAATGAGTCGTGTATTTGATAAATATATCATTGTATTTGTATTAATTAGTATTATTATAGTTTATATTATATGTCATCAGTCTTACAGTTGTAATATAATCTATATGATATAAAAATATAAAAATATGACAATTACTCTAATATATTATTATATAACATTAGAACGTAGACAAACATAGGTTGATCAGCACTTTTTTGCTTTTACTGCTATTTTTATAACGGCGGGTCTTACAAAAGATTCCTCCTGCTGTACGGTAATTAAATTTAATGAGCGCAAAAGTGCAATTTATAATTACAAGTAATAAAATAGTAAAATTTGGCAATGGAAGAGCATTAGGCCCTATATAGCTTCACAGAGCTCATTGCACAGAGTCCAATCGGCGTGAGTTCAGTTACTCTAAACCGAATTCGTCAGCCATATCTGAAAGTTTCTCCTTGTCAAAGATTCCTGATTTATATCGCAAGAGACAAAATAGCAGGCATCGCGAAGGCCTGTCAAAAAACAACGCGATTACTCAATATTATTCAGCAATAGCGCCTCCTATTCCATTTCGCGTGCTCAAATCCTGTACATATTATATCTCTCCTGCTTCCTCTCTCAGCTTCATTCACCTCCTCCTAATATTTTTCACGCGCTTCCTCGATCTCTCCACTTCGTCCTTTGAGTCTCCCGTGTATGATAGCCGTTGTAAGCTCACAGACGCTGTCGAGCAGTCGATCCTCTCTTCTATATATAATACATACGTATCACATTGGCATGCAAGCGCTGTGCGCATACCAAGCGGTCGTATATGTACGCGCCCAGTGCGCGCGGTGGTCCGCGTCGATCCTGGGAACTTCCGCGAAACGCTTGATTTGCCGCACGCTTGCACGCGCGCGAATGATGAGTACGCGTCGCTGATAAATGATCTTTGGCTTGAAAGGGGCGCGTATAGCACTGCCGCACGCGGCCGATTTTCTTTTTTCTTCGCGTTCTCCGCGATTTCCGCTCTCTGACCAATCCTCTGAATGAGAATTTGTCGCTTGGTATATGGTATACGAAGTTTGTTTTCAGAGAGTAAATCGGATGGGACATATAAATCGTTTTAATATTTCAATTTCAACATTTAAAGTAAGTTAAGCATTCTAGTTTGCACTATAAATTATGTGTGATGGCAATCTACTCTCTAAATATGATTCTCATGGATTCCACTGAACGTCAATGGAATTTATTCTGATTAGGTCAGTAGAAACAGCTACATTGAACTTTAGTGAAATTTTCACATTATTTCAGTGAAAATTCCATTATTTAAAACCAGAAAAAAATTTGTCCTTGATAATATTGAGTATGAGATATTGTTTCAATTTTCTTTCCTCGACTCAGTTAATCATTTTAGCTTTCCTAAGTTTTATTTATATTTAACATGAAAAACAACATTCACGTAATTAGAAGAATATATAAATTACTTTCAATATTTATTATTACGTATATAATTTACAATTAAGAATAAGTAATAAAATAATTATTATATTTTTATACAGTAAATATTGTAAAATTTAATGATTACATACCTTTGTGAAAAATATAAATATTGAATTTCGCTGAAAAAGTGTCAACCTTCGTCGAGGTCGAACCCACGAACCCTGCGATTCGAAAAATATTTAACGTATTATCCACTATACTAAACGCAATAAAGATGACAATATTATACTTTGCATATGACCGTACATCTCTTAATACCATGTAATCATATCATATCATATCATATCATATCATATCATATCATATCATATCATATATATATATATATATATACACTTATACTAATTTATAAAGACAAAGCGTGTTTTTGTTTGTACACGATAACCGAAAAAACCACTGAACCAATTGTTCTGAAATTTGACATAGAGATACTATATTATCTTGGGAAGAACATAGGCTATGTTTTTTATTGAAAATCATTTTACTTTCATCAATAAATTAAGTTAATGGTTTTCATAATCAGTTTCACAAACGACCAGAAGGTGGCGTTTTGAATCACGAACATCAACTCAGAGTAATCTGCTTAAAGTATTAATGCCAGCCAGCTCAAACGAATGTTCATATCCAACTTTGGGATTCGTATCCTAATGAAAGTGTGACGTTTGTTGGTTTTACTCTTTTTGTTCTTCAGGTTCATCTGACACTGTTCTATCACACCTTCTGGATATTTTTTCATTTTTATAAATTTGGGAAAATCTCTCTCTCTCCCTCTCTCTCTCTCTCTCTCTCTCTCTCTCTCTCTTTCTCCGCCTTCTCTTATAAAATGATTTGGTATGCCCAATTATACTAAACAGAATTTGTGACGACAAATTATGTTTTTGTTTTCATACGTTTATTCACTTTTGAATTCATAATAGGCTATGTTTTTTAGTTTGAACAAAAGAAATCATGGTAAAATTGGATTCTTTACCAATAACCTCGAAACTAGGTATATATATAATACATCATCACTTCTGCTCAAATAAGCAATATTCAGCGTCCGCTTAAAAAATATGCTATTTGCATACCAACATTTTGTGGTTGAACACGATATCCCGTTGCCTCAGGACGATTTTTACTGAGAGTTTTGTGTTCAGATGATAGAATGTGATGTCCGGGTGTCTCTGGACGATTTCTATGAGGAATATTGTATTTAGTTGGTAGAAAACGACGTCCAGGTATGAGGAAATCAATTTCTATGGGAAGATTCGTGTTGGGGCAGTAGAATACGATACCAGGTGCTTTGGAACGACTTCTACGGGGAATTTCGTATTCAGACGGTAGAAGACGATGCCCAGATATGACGGAACGACTTCTACGGGTAGTTTCGTGTTCGAACGATAGAAGATGATATTCAGGTATGATGGGACGGCTTCTATGGATAGATTCATTTTGGGACGTTAGAATACGATGTCCAGATGTTTTCGAACGACTTCTACGGGGAGTGTCTACGAGACTTATTTGAAGATTCATATTTTGTCATTCGAACACATACTCGCAGTAAGAGTCGTCCCGGGATACCTGGACATCGTACTCTACCTCCCCACCAGAAAATTCTCTATAGTAGTCGTCGCAAGACATGCCCTATAGTCCGAACATGATACTTTCCGTAAACGTCGTCTCGAGTCATTTGGACGTCTTTTTCTACCACTCCAACTCGAAAGTACAGTTTTCTCCATAAAAGCCGTATTTAATATGCATTCAATCTCTCTCTCTCTCTCTCTCTCTCTCTCTCTCTCTATATATATATATATATATATATATATATATATATATATATATATATATATATATAATTTAATTGTACTTATGTCGACTGCCTATATACAAATTAATAAATATTTTTTTATCGGTCTTACAGTCCAATCAATTCAATCTAAAAATAAAATAAAAATTAAAATTAAAATTAAAAATAGAAATTAAATTAAAAATTAAATTAAAATTATAATGACAGTCAGACTGTTCTTGTTTACATTCACCCCCGTAGACTAATCTGAAAATAAAATATTAGCTGAAAAAATTCTTTGTTAGTAAAGTGCAGTCTGACTGTCTCCAACACCCTTACCTAATTGAAGACTTATCCAACGTTTTGAGCTCGCTACGGCTCCTCATCAGGGACTAAACTAAACCTTATATTCTAATCTATGTATACCTATCCCCACCACCAAATTTAATATAGCTTTTTATATATAGAGTACTTTTTACTTAGATATTATTGTATTGTTTATGAAATCGGTTAAAAGTATTATCTCGGACGAAGTCGAGACGGGGGTGCTAGTATTTTATAAACACAAGAGAAAAAACACATATACATACGCGCGCGCCCGCACACACACACAAAATATTAAATTATATGAACACAGTTAAGAGAATCTGACTAGATGAAAGATTAAAAGTCTAACCACTTCCTTAACTTTCCTACTCGTAAAATTTCGACTATAGAAAACACGTATTTCTTTCTCAGATCAGTAAAAGTTAAGAAAATGTGAATAGATCAGACAGAATAATAATTAAAATAAAATGGTTATTGAATCATCGTAGGGAAATCTAAGTCGGATCTGTCAAATATTATGTAGATGAGGAAATCATTGCGTTCAATACTTACTGGTACTATTCCTATCAGTAGTTCCTTTATTTGTAGACATATAGGTCAACGGCACACTACGTTACCTGCGCGTGCCTCTCATGACACTTGCACAGTCAAATGCGCAGTACTCTGTAGCGAAACTATCACTGAACATTTTACTGAAGCTCAGTGAAAAGAGTAAGGTTCCCAAAATGCAATGTAATTGTCACTTATTTTTCAGTTAAAATTTTTTCACTGAGTCAAAAAGTGGACTTGCCACGGAACTCTATTTAGAGAGAAAAGTTCACGGAGATGCGTATTATATAGCAAAGAGATTTATACCCCCTCCTTCCACCAATCGGTAATAGGACGAGCGCGAAATCGGGACACGGGGAGGTGATCGTCGATCGACTCAGACATTTGTAAAAAGTAGAGCCGTCCGTCATTAATATCAACTGCTCCAACTATTAATAATCCGTTAATGAGACCTCGAATCCTCCCACCCTGCAACCGCCCTCCTCCAATCTTTTCCTTTCACCATCGGAGTCCCGATGTGCGTGAGGACTGCTCTCCCTCCCTCAATTTCTCTCAATCTCTCTCAATCTTTCTCTGTCTATATATATAATATTTTTGCCGGGGCGCGCGCGCAGACTCACCTGCGCGCGAAGACGCGCACGCGAGCCAGGGACGATCGTCGACAAAGGGTCCGCCAAACGTCGTGATTTATAACACGGTGGATCCTCCCTCCTTCTATCCTATATGTACTTATACACATACACACGCGCGCGCGTGCGTGCGCCCCTCCACTGTCCGGCTGCACGGCTGACGGTGCTCACCCGCGTGCGGAGGACTTCCCCTTCGTCTGTCTAGCCACAACAGCACTCCCTCCCGCCGACGTCGAAGCTCAATTATTACATTGTATAGGTAGTCGCTGCGGCAGACGTACGACAAGAATCGAACAGACTCTTAATCACTCGGTCTCTCTCACTAGCGCGTCTTCGTATACGTATAATACGTCTCCTCATATGCTGCTATATGTATACAGTTATAATATATATGTACACATCCGTAAAAAGTTATTTGGACTTCCTCATTATTTCTCCACTTTATCTGGGCATCGCTCTGTAAGATGGCATTCCTTCGTCGGTGCTTATCTCTATTTTTCTCCATGAGCTATAGGGAATAGCAAAGTCGATTTTTATATAAAGTTTTTTCTATCTTTGCAGAATCTCCTTTATATTGTTTTTTCAGATAATAATAATTTGCTTTTAAGCTTTTGGATACCGCACTACTACTGCTTTTAATCAATTGCTTTGTATGTTTATAGCATCATTGGAAAATAATTCAATTCGAGTGTCGATACCAATTATTCCGACTTATGCTTATACAATTTATCTTAATGCAGTCTACACTTCGGCAACTGTTTTAATACTTTATATCAATCATTTATTTCTATTGCGCTAAAGATTTGAAAATATTTTTCTTGTAACTCAATTTTTCAGTTTACCCCCATATATATATACACGCAATTATCTTATCTATGCACAATAATCGGTCAATAAACCGATACCACACGAATATTTTATATTCCCGCAATATATTATATATTAAGCAAACGAAAAAATTTTAATGACAGATTAGTTTGGTAATCAAAGCTTATCTCATACTGAAAATTCATTTAAATTTTTTACCATCTCAAGTATCAAAACATTATTATAATTTACACACACATGCACACACACAAAATATTATCTTGATTAAAGTAAATTGATTACAGAAGTGATTGTGTGATTTATCATGCGTCTAAATCAATGAATTTCATTAATCGCTTCATCAATCTATCAGAGCTTTTTAACATTGCAAAATCTTTGAAAAGGATTAAAAATAGATATTGAAATACAGCAGCGACCGTGAAATAATGGTAATAATAAAAATCTGTTTACTAATATACTCTCTGTTTAGTACAGTTATTTTTTGTTGTTTTTTTTATTGTTTGTTTTTAATATCTGAACGCAAGAAAGTAAGCTTTAATGTCGAATTCCAGGCACACCATCCTTCCTCAACGCAAAACGAAAACCTAAAACGTAATTATTATTGCGAAACGACTCAGCTGCCAAAGATATACCGATTTTTCCTGAAAAACTTCTGCTCCTTCTTCTCCCCCTCCTCACGTCATAACTTCTAACTCTTGATCTTATATATATATATATATATATATATATATATATATATATATATATATATATATATATACATACATAAATATCCGCCACATCATCAGCGAACGCAGCGGGAAAAGATCCTTACAGGGGAGAGGTAGGGGACCAAAGGAGCGCTGGCGCTCCCTCATTTTCCGGCCAATAAATAATCATCGCGCCGAGTACCGACCAACCCCCCCACTCTCTCTTTCTCTCTCTCTCTCTCTCTCTCTCTCTCTCTCTCTCTCTCTCTCTCTCTCACTCTCTTTCCGCCACAACACCACCAAGCCCTCTTCTATATCTCTCCAGCATACGGGGAGAGCGCGATATCGCGTCTGAATGTCGTTTTGCGCCATAAATTGACACGCGGGGCAGGTCCTTGCCGAGGTCACGCAGCCGGGGCAAGAGGAGGGATGTGGAGGCACACAACGTAATTAAATGAGAACCGCTGCGCGATATGTAAGAGAGCGCGCTCGCCGGCGCGCAGTTACGCCCACGCCATGCATCAACCGGTTGACGTGGACGGGTAAGTGTTGCGCGAGCGAGGCGAGCGCGCGGACGGCGAAGATGGTCCTCGGGAGATATACCGCACTCACCGGCTATGTGCCCCTGCACGAAGGGCTTCCAAGCCGCTCTCAGTACCGGGGTCAGCTATCTTATGCGACCCATCTCCGCCTATCCAATCACACGCGCGCACATACCCTCGTTTCCCCCACCCTTCCTTCCCTCCTTTCCTCGCTCTCGCTCTCTCGTCATTTCGTATCTCCGCTCTTCGCTGACTATCTTTCTCCCTCTCTCTCCCTACCTCTGTCGCTCTCTCTCTCTCTCTCTCTCTCTCTCTCTCTCTCTCTCTCTCTCTCTCTCTCTCTCTCTCTCTCTCTCTCTCTTTCGCGGACGCTATCGCTCTTACTTCGCTTAGCTTTTACACCCTCCTCGCCCTTCCGCCCCTCTCCCCCTCATCCAACGTTGTTCGTTCAAGATTTCGCGCGCACACTCTTACATATTATATACGTATGAGGCACGCAAGCCATATAATGCACGCGGTGTGTCCCAATTATCTGTGAACACGACAGCGAGCACGCACATTCACCAGACACGACACGCGCGGGCGCGGGTGCGCGCACACACACGTTTGTATATAAGTATTATATATATTTACGTGTTTCAAAAGCACTTTGCCCCACGCTCAAGTATGTAAGACAAAGATGTGCATTCTCGAATAATGCGCACAGAACACGGAGCACTTGAAGATGTGTGCATATACTCGCCCTTTCTTATAATATACAGGTGATATATCGCGCATATATATGTATAACGCGATTTTTAAGCATGCAAACATACTTTTTCATACGACCGACTATTATATGATCCTGGCTTATCGCGCTCTATACGCTTTGTAATTCTCGCGCACCTAAACTGTTTAGAGCGAACAATGTATATATATATACATACACGGTATACACGTTGTAAATTGATTTGTTAATGATAATGTGTCGTATGTTTCCAACGATGCTGTTTTAGATTTTAGCTTTACTTTTATCAAATTATTATTATATACATTTAAGATAAGCTGTATCATTTTCAAATATACAAGAAAATTGAAGAAACTTTTAATTTTTGAGAGTAAAAAAATCAATTTTTACAGTGCTCCTGGCTCGACTTTTCTTTTTTTGAAGTACTAAATTTAAATAAGGCTCTTATATTTCTATAAACTTACTTTTTATTTTTAAAATAAAACTTATATTTCGTTTAAATAAATCCAAGTTAGTATTAAAAATTATTAATTACTTTATAATTATAATTATAAATTACAATGTACTCAACAAAGTAATGGTGCTGTATTATCATACCAAATGAAAATTAAATTTAATATAAACGAGGTTATTTTTTTTTAATTCATTCACAAATATATTTTTTCCTTAATGTATGTTAAGTATTTTATAATAGACCTGCATGTTATATTAATCTTAAAAGTACTTGAGCGAGGTTTTCGAGTACATTTCTATCATAATTTACGTGTGTCAAAAAAATTTGATTTTTCAATATGATTAACCCAGTACTCACTTTGGAACGATGAGTGGCACATTTAAAAAATCAACAGTGTTAATTCAGATATTATGAAAACTAACAAACTACGAAAAAACAAACTATTAAAATTTTCTTAAATATAACATTTACTTTCGATATTTTAAAAACCATCATGAATTCTTGTCATTTTTTTATGAAAATGTAGTTGCCTATAATTTCTTAGTAGTGTTATTAGAAAGTCAACAACATATATTTGAATTTATATAAAATATTCTTTATTTATATAATTGCGATTATTTACTATACACGAAGTATGAAAACGAATGAAAATAATGTTAAATGAAGAATATAAGAAAAATTAACGCTATTTTATATTTATATCAATGAACTACGTTGCGCTACTAATGATTGCTGATCAGCGGTTTCGCAGGAAGTCAAGTACTTCTGTAGCTCTTCTCTGTTCGGAGCATCGATGGCAGATCGGGTGCAATCAAATCCGCAGTCAGATAGTTGTGCTTTGAACTTGCTTATTAATCCATCGACAATTTCGTGTCTGTATTTCATCCATGTATCATTGTCACAAATCATTTTTGCAACAATAGTACTTATTTATTTGTAATTCTTAAATTCTATAATTCTATAATTAATTAACTTATTTATTTGTAAATTTTAAATTCTATAATTTCTTCATAAATGATGACATTTATTCGTGTATAAAAAATAAACTTATTAGTTTAAAAATACATGTGTTGTGCTATGTAAAAATTCAAACAAGTATTTGTATTACAGAATTGTTTCATAACCTAGCTCCCGTGTGGAAATTCATTCTCGAATCTAACTAGTATCGTGTAAGTTTTCCTTATTAAATGTTCGGATCCAGAAGGGAAATCTAGTCTGATCCTAGTTCCGATTTGTCCCACTTTTAATAGCATTTTTAATAGGGAACGAGCTTAGATTTTGGTAGGTATACCAAGCTGGAAACTAGACAAAATCTAGTCAGAAAATCTAGAAATTAAGCCAATAATAAATTATTCTAATTTTGTTTCCTCGATTAAGTGAATAATTTTTTGACTCTTTAATATTTATTTATTTAAAATAAAAAATATATTTACGTATTTAGGTAACGTATACCATTTAATTAGAATTTATAAATTATTTTCTATATGCATTACTACGTATTACGTATTACGATTTACAGTTAATAATTAATAATTATTAATATATTTTTTTTACACTAATTATTGTAAATTTTAATATTAAGCAGCTCTGTTGAACGTATAAATTATTTTATTTCGCTAAAAAAAATTTCGACCTCCGCTGAGTATCGAACCCACGACCCTACGATTTGCAAGCTAACGCATTATGCACTATGCTAAAACGCAATATGCGATTACTATACTATTCTTTGCATATGACCATACAACACTTAAGATCATATAATAATATTTTATAAACACAAGATAATACATGCATAGTAAATCAATTTTTTAAATTCTTTACAATGTTGGAAAGATCTGCGGGTATTTATATATATATATATATATATATATATATATATATATATATATATAAATGAATATGCACACACACACACACACCCACCCACCCACACCCACACACACACACATTTATATATATATATATATATATATATATATATATATATATATATATATATATATATGTATAAATATAATTTGTGTACACATAAGGCCTTGACTACAAAAAATATCGTTCTTTCCAATATTAGAAAAAGTTGAGGAAATCTAACTAGAATCAAAATAGAAAGCCTAACCATTTCCTTACTTCTCTTACTATGCAGATTCCGCCTAGAAAAACGTGAGTTTTTCCAAAATAGGGAGAAGTTAAGGAAATCTAACTAAAACCAAGATAGAAATCCTAATCATTTCATTAAGTTTTCTGCTTGTAAAATTTTGACTATACAATACACGCATTTCTTTCAAGAATCAATATAAAAGATAAGGAAATCTGAATAAGTCGAGAAAGTAATAATTAATATAAGATGATTATTAGATGATCGAAGGGAAATCTAACTCGGATCTGGCGAGATTTACCTACATGAGGAAATCATCAGTAATACTGACTAGGATCTAGCCCGAACTAGGGATATGCCGAGTATATTTCTGCACGGGATAAATATAATTATACCAGTGTCTGTGCGCGCTCGCACTCGCAAGTGTAGTACATATCGAAAAAATAAAAAAATACATGATATATATATATATATATATATATATATATATATATACACTGAAATATAGTAGATTATTAAAATATCTTTACTGTTACTGGAATGCAATCAAAATGTTTCCTTTATCTTCCTTTATTTTCCGTTTTTCCTACACTTTTGTTTAAAATCAATTATTTTTAAATGGGACCAGGTAATGTTTCAGCCTCTTTCAGTCAAACAAATAATAGATGCAAATAATTGTCGGAAAACTGATTTTGTCTCCCTACATAGAAAAAAGTTATTTCCATAAATCGTTAAACATATAAAGCAGTGCTTTACTAGATTTGAGTGTCGAACGCAAAATAGCGATCAAGTTTATATTCTACCGTCAGCCCGCGCCGTTGAAATTCTCCAGCCCTGGTGTGTATATTTTAAGCGAAAAAGGGAAAATTTAAAAATGGCGGACAAACATATATATGGTTTGCGTCGTTTTTGAGCGGAACACGGGAATTCGCACACGCTGCCTTCCAGGAATCCAATGAAATAGAGAAAAAAGTTATATGTGATTATTAACAAACGAGAAGACCAGCCTGGGTCGTGTGGAAGACAAGGTTGTTGGAATATATACATAGTATACGCGCGCGCGCGCGCGTGTATGTGTATGTGAGTGTGTGTGTGTGTATAATGTACACTCTCACCAATCGACCTCGACGGCCAAATGCTTTCGTGCTCCGTATTATATACACGAAGACGCCCGCGTCGTTGCGTCGCAGCACCAGCATATATAGATAACATATATATATATATAGACCGCGCTGGGAGCGGCACACAGAGAGCCGTGTCCGGGAGGTAATTATCGGAGAGACACGATGGAGGTTAACCACGCCCATGTCCCCACGACCAGCCAATCGGCGCTGTCGCCCGCTCTTGTCCTTCGCTTGGAGAGCACGAGACGAGATGAACGGGCGACACTCGTTCTCTCCCTCCCTTCATCGCCCCCCCCCTTTCTCTGTCACGCTCACTCTCTCACTCTCCCTCCCTCTCTCTCTCTGTCTCTCTCTCTCTCTTTCTCACTCTTTGTCGATGAA